>CAUYQG010058658.1:0-45744 GCA_963574415.1 Tarsius wallacei | reverse complement strand
TTTTATGTTACTTTTCCTGAAATTCATTTTCCATCCTCTTCCTTTGAATCTGGCGAGATGAGTCTCCTGGAAACAGCATATGTTTTTATCCAATTTGCCTTTCTGTGTCTTTTCATTGATGCATTTAGTCCAATCACATTCAGGCTAATTATTGAGATATGACGATGTATCCCTGTTGTGAGGTTTTTTATAAGGTTTGTTGTTGTTGTTTGTTTATTTGCTCGTTGGTTTTCTTTTGATTTGGAGTTTGGTATATGTGTGTGTTTTCAATATTTTTCCTGCATTCTTGGGGAGAGCATTGTTGCTCTCTTTTTTCCTTTCTTCTGTGTTTAATACCTTCTTAAGTGTTTCTTGTAGAGTTGGTCTGGAGGCAGCATTATCTCTTCTGGATTGAATGTCTGGGAAGGATTTGAATTCTCCATCGCTAATGAAGTTTAGTTTAGCTGGATAGGTAATTCTTGGTTGGCATTGTTTATCTTTGAGAACTTTGAAGATTGGACTCCAGTCTCTTCTAGCCTATACTGTTTCTGTAGATAAGTCTGCTGTTATTCTAATTGGTCTTCCCTTGTAAGTAGGCTAACCTTTTTCTCTTGCTGCCCTTAGGATTTTCTCTTTTATACCTACTTTGTGCAGGTGAATTACTATGTGTCTAGAAGTTGGTCTTCTCATTTGATGTCCTGCAGGAATTCCTCAAATCTTTTGTGCTTGAATGGTCATGTCTCTGATGAAATGAGGGAAGTTTTCTTGGATAATTGCATAAAATGTTTGTTCCAGGCTGGTCTCTGTTTCTCTATCTACCTCAGGAATGCCTGTTAATAATAATTTCAGTCTCTTGATATAATTGCACATCCTGGAGGTTTTGTTCCATCTTTTTAAGCTTCTTTTCTATGTTTTTGACAGTTTGAGTTAATTCCGTATTTTGGTCCTCAGGCTCTGAAATTCCTCCTTCTGCTTGGTTAATTCTGCTTTCTACGCTTGCCAGTTTGTTGCTTATTTCATTTACTGTATTCTTTATTGCCATCATCTCAGTTATCAACTCTTTCATTCTTTCCTCTTGTCTCTCCTGATTTCTATCCATTCTATGAATATCTTGATGTCTGGGTTTGCGGTTTGAGACCAGTCATTCTATGGGCTGTTCATCATTTGAGTCTGATGCCTATATTTTCAGGTGCTATCTTTCCAGGAGTCTGTATGGGATCTGTGTTCTTCCTTTGATTCTTCTTCATCTGTGATGGTTTTCCTCCCCCATCCCCCCCTTTAATTCTATAGCTCAGTGATAGTGGGGATAGCTTTCACTTCTGTTTGCTCAATTCCCTATTCTTTCTTATGTAGATTCTCTGGATTTGTTCAATCTGTGCTTTTGGCAGTTTTGAGATTTGATTAAGGTGTGATGGGGGAGCTGTGGTTCAGAAGCTGAGATCACAGTATCCGTGACTCATGTGTGGTCCCCTGGAACACACTTCCCACAACCTTCCAATCTGTCCATGCAGTAGGAGCATATGTATGACCCCTGAAACAAAATATGATAAGATAAAAGCAAAGAACAGAAAAAGGAAGAAGGGAGATGAAAGGATGATGAAGAGAAAGAAGAAGAAGGAAAACAAACAGGCACACCAACTAATGAATAAACAAAGAAAATCAAAAACAAGCAAACTTACAAACAATAAAAATCTGATGATGCACTTGTCCTTGAAAATAAACATAAACAAACATAAAAACTAAAAAACTACAAAATACAAAAGCATAACCAAAGCAAAACAACTACAAAACTTAAACACAAAGAAATAAAAGATCTCCTTCTGTGACTTTTTCTGAAACTTAAGTTTCCTTACTATTATTTTATTTTATGTATTTATTTTTATTTTTACTGTCGGGTCCCAAGCACTGCTGCAGCTTTTGACTGCTGCCTCAGTAGGGAGCAGTCTCAAGTTTCCAGATCCTTTCCTCTGCTCTCAGTGCAAGTCCATTGGGCTGCTCTCAGCATGGGTCAGACATGCCAAGACTGCTAGGGGAAGAGGGTGATTCAGATCCAACTCACCCCAACTCCTCTACTGCTGCTGCTGCTGCCAAGTCTCCCACTCAGATCAGACATGTCCATGCCTGGACCAACATGAGGTTAGGGCATCTGTCTCTTCATGTCTACTCCTGAAGTTTCCTCTCTAGGCCAGCAATGGTCAACCCAGAGGGGTGCAGACATTGCCTCTAGCTCTCAGGTTGGAGACTGAACAGAGTTGGGTGGGCTAACACAGGTCTCTACCCAGTCCCGGGACAGAGAAAATGACAGCAGTCAGCATCTCCTTACTGGTGGGGGTGTCTAGCTCCAGCTTTCCTCTGCAGGCCTTCACCATGGTGCTCAGCCCTCTGCCACAGGTGGTGGCATGGGCCAGGTGCCAGATGCTGAGGAGCAACTGATCTCTGCTGCATCCTCCCAAGAGACCCCTGAGAATGGCAGATGATTATGTGCAATGGTAGCTTCAATCTCAGAGCAATGGTGGGTGGCAGCCATCTCTGGAAGGGAGCCCTGAGTATTTGATCCCGAGTTTCTCCTTAGACAGACTTTCGCTCACCCACCTGCACACCTCCATGCAAGCAGATTGTTTTTATGGACACTTGTCCTTGCAGAGACTCTCACACTCTCACCAGTTCCATTGCCATCTTACATTGCTTCTACTGTGTTTACATTTAACACTTATGATCTTTAATGCCAAGGATCTAGGCAAATATTGTACAAGACTCAAAATGTAAGCTTGGTTAATATCTCACTGTTTTACACAATTATTTTCTCTTCCTAACTTCTTTAGATGAATGAATACTTTGGAGGTTCTTCCTGAATTTGTATTTTTTAAACATATAAAACGACATTCTTAAGCCTATAATTATTATAGACTGAGGGAAAATAATATCCTACTCCCATTTACCTGAAATAGTCCAATGAATGCTTCACCAATTTAGGTTTTACTTCTTCAGTCCTAACTGCAATGCTTCCCCATATTGCTCAGGGTAAGATTCAAAGTCGTGTTTAGAAAGTTTGAACTTTATACATAAATATCTATTGCTACCCAATTAACTTAGATTTTTAAAAAAGAGTATCGTGGCGTGAAGCTGATGAGATAAAGTTCTTTAAGTGTCATTAAGAATTGTAGGTTTTATATTTTAAAAGAGAAGTGATTTAATAAAAAATAAACTACTCTTTTTGTAGTGGATGCTCTATGTGCAATGCGGAAAAAATATTGTTGGAAATCAAGTTTTATGATAAGTTCACCATATAAGTTGTTAAAATGCAGTAGTTCACACAAGAAATTATTATGGCCTAAAACAAACTGATGATGAGGAATAATAAATATGAGAGAATCTTTGTAGATAGTATTATGAAACTGTTGTGATTATTAAGTCTTAAGATGAGAGAGACGTTATTGATGCATTCCAAGTTTCTAACATTGTACATATTTAAATTTAATGATAATTGAAAACAGAAATAATAGAACATTTTCTGGGATGGTCTGCTTCCTTTATTCTTTTTTTTTTTTTTTAAATATTAGACTCCTGAAAGAGATATCGAAAAGTTAATTGTAAAAAATAGATCTGCAGCTCAAGCACATAATGTGTGATTAATAAATTATGAAGTTCTACCACATATATGGCATATGAAACAATGAGAGTGAACGAGATATCTTGGAAAGAAGTATAAATTGGAATTCACAAAATCAAATGACTACCCAGGTTGTTCAGATAACAACAATAGGAAAAGCTTCTCAGACGTAAAATAATTGGAATGGTTTAGAAATGAAGACCACCTGCCCCATTTAATAAAGCTAGCTAGTCTTCAACACCAGGGAAATGCCAAGTCTTCTTATTTTGGAAGGGAAGCCACAAGTTTATTTTTTTATATGAGCTATTGTACATTTTAGTTATTATTTTAGCAGCGACAGAAATAGTCTCTGAATGTCTTAAATCAAAATAACAAAAAAAAGTAATGCTATTTGTCATTGCAGAACCAATGAGAGACTGAAAAAATATTTCTTCTTAGAAAGTGGGCAGAACTCAATGAGTCTTTGGAGAGCTGGCTTCATAAATGATTTCTTAAATCATCTCCAGCATAACTGAAAACATCAACTTCAGTATAGTTATATTTTTCTAACTCTGTATTCAAAGTTCCAAAAAGGAAGAATGTGATTGGGTGAGTCAAGGGTCATATCTCCTGTCTCAAAAGCTGTGAGCAAAAACAGAGAGGATTCACTTTCCTATGATTTTCACCATTACTCTGCTCAATATCACACATCTCTTTTCTGAATGGTACGAAAGGTACTGCATCCTCTCATTACTACATAGTGAGGACACTCCCTCCTAGAAGGGTGGAGAATCAGTGCTGGACAGCTAAATAGAGGGGATCCCCAAAAAACTGGAATTTCTTTAGAAGGGCGGGCCCCTTATAGACCAGGTTTCCCGTGCCAGGTAAGTTTTCTAGGATCCAATTGGCATCAGTGTAGCTGCTAGCATTTTTGTGAGAGGCTACATTTGACTTTAGTGAATTTTTTTAAAGAGATTTTTTTCAACGCAGTTTGCTCATTTCATGATGGGTGATTTAGGAGTGCACTTGCTCACACTGCAGTGTTCAATGGTTTTTGACCAAAATTGGCATGACACCAGTGCCCCATCCTTCCTATTCACTGGATCTCATCCAGAGTGACTTTTGTTTTGTTTTGTTTTCCAGATGAAAAAAGTTCTCAAAGGGAAACGTTTTGCTGTTGTGGAAGAGGTGAAACAATAAACAGCAGGAGCACCAAAAGGCATCAAAATTGACGAGTTTAAATACTGTTTTGAGAGGTTAAAAAAAAGTGCCTCGGTGGGTATATTGCATCAAACTGAAGAGTCTTTGGAAGATGATTGAAGTTTAAACATGACAGAATAAAAAACTTTTTTTAAAAAAATAAATACATTCTGGGATTTTTAGGTCCCCCACATATCTCTCCACAAGAAAAATAATGTTTTACTTTAAAATACTCTGTCAAACACATATTTCTGGCACAGTTTTGTTCACAGGAAACTTTTGCAGCATTAAGGAGAGAAAGAGAGAGAGAGAGAGAGAGAGAGAGAGAGTACGTGAGAACGAAAGAACATGGTTTGGACTGATAAATGCCAAGATTCAAGAAATGTGTCTAATGAAAAGGCTTCAAATTGGATTAATATTCCCTGAAAAGTTTAAAAGAGATTATCTGGTATTATTAAATATATATTTGGATTAGTAACATGGGAACTATTACTGTAATTCTAGGAAGTAGAAATCCAATGAAATAATGTGAAAAATAAAAATTTTCTGAAAATATTGAGACAACAAATATAAACCACTCTTGGAAATATTTGTCTGTGAAGTGAAATAAGGTGATAAGGCAAAGGAGAATGGTGTGCCGCTCCAATGAGGGGGATCTCAACAGGTTTGAATGATAAAATGGCATCTCTAGAAAGGGGTAGACCAGACCAGTGATACAAAAGTGAGGAAAACTTCATAAATGAAAGGCAAGCAGAGAAATGGCCGGAGAGTGTAGACAATCAACAAAATGACCATCTGAAATAGGGAGAATGTTACCTCTTGAGAGTTACGGGATGGTGACTAAAGTCAAACTATGAGGAAATTAAATACGATTTTAAATAGCTGTGAGAATGAGAGGATATCCCCTTTTAATTTAGTTTAATATACACTGCCCTGGCTGTCAACAAAAGTTGGGAATCTTGTTCATGATTATGATTTTTCTCATCACTCTCCTCCAGCATATGTCTGTTTGTTTTTCCAATTCTGTCACCATTACCAATCAAATATCTCTCAAATCCATTCCTTCTTTACATATTATATACCATAATATTATTGAACAGTAGTTTGTCATCTGGGCTTCTACAATATCTTGCTAACTGGAGTAATTCCCTTTGCTTTACTTTTGCAACCACTTTTTCATAATGTTTTCAGTTATCTGTTTAAAAAAAAAAAAAACAATTTTGCTGATTGGCTTATATGATAAAGTAGAAAATTATTAGCCTGAACAAATACTATAGCAATTTGGTGTCAAACTATATTTCTTTATTTTTATTTACTTATTCATTTTTTGAGCTTTTCTTGATCTGTCACCCAAACTGGAGTGTAATGATATGATCTCAGCTTACTGCAAACTTGAACTCTTGGGTCAAATGATCCTCCCACCTCTGCTTCCAAAGTGCTAGAATTACAGAATTGAACCACCATATATGGACTACAAACTAAATTGGTATTCTAATCCTTCTATACTCAAACATTCTCCACAAATTGATCCTCTAAATACTTCCCTGATTGAAATCAAAATGCCCATTTAATTGTTAGTTCATTTGCTTATTCATATTTTACCATGCACTTCTTTTCTGTCTTCACTAGTGGATCCCCATTTTTTAAGGTCTTGGTTAAAATATCTTCTCTTCTATTAAACAAACTCCTTTCTTTTTTATTTCTTACATTATATTACCAGGAATTTTTTAAATTTTCAAAATAACTTGTACATGTTGTTCATATCATACTTCATCTACTAAATGCTATTTAAAATGTTTATGTCTTTCACTTTCACTCCAACATCTGCAACTTGAACACATGATCAATACCCTCCAAAGGAATATTTCGTTTTCCAGTAATAAAATATGTATACACACATATGTGTGTGTGTATATATGATGAAACATAAAGTTTTATCATTTTGATTTTGATTTTTTTAAATTGTATTAAGAAACAGCATGAGCTCAGCCTTACCCTATCCATAGCAAAGAAAGTTTCTTTGAAATCGGTATTGGTTTTCATTTCTGAAAAGTTGATGCCTGGGTAGAATAATACCTAAATCCACTGCAGGTCAGAATACAAATTGTGAATATATGGTTTTTCTGCAAATGTTTTCACCCAAAGTGTTTAGATATTTGAGCAGCCCTAGGGTATATTTATTCAGGTTGAATAATTATTTCTAAAATCCCATTCAGAGATATATTTACAGACTCTGAGAAACATGTGGAAAAGTGTCAATGTCAGCAGTGGGATTAGCGGCCAAGTACATTTTGGAAATTCGTTATATGGTGCTAAAGTTCCAGTACAGACAAAATAATTATTTTCCTATGTGCCTCTCCTTAGAGTTAGTTCCCATTGAGAAAATATGAGTTGAAACGTGGTAAGAGAAATTTAAAAAATCACTCTGGATAAATGATACATAGACTGTTTTATGCAAATAAATGGTAGTTAAATATAATGTGTAATATTTAGTGTTACCAAATGTTTCCAAATTTTAAAAATAGTACTTTATTGTTTAGTATGTATTGTAATAACTTACAAAAATTGTGTTTATGTGTTGAATTCACAGACCATTCATTATTGTGACTCTGTTATTTAGAGTTAACTTATTAATAATGTTACTGGTATTAGAAATAAGTAAATAATAGAAATAGCATATTCAATACAATATTTACTTAAACTCATTGCTTCAATAAAGCTTTTGCTTTGATTAACTACTTGACAAATCCATAGGAGTCTGTAATAGTGAGTTAAGCAAAGTCGTAGTGCGCAACTTCATCTTGACTATGACTGTTCCTAGGTACTTGTTTCCTAATACTTGCTCTTGTGATACAATCTAGTCTCCGTGTAAAAACTTCTTCAACTCCTCTGAAGTAATGAGTCCTCTGTCTATTTTCAGTTACAAGAATATTTGCTATCTAAGTAATAGATCGAATCCAATCAACAACAAAACTCCACGCTTTATGCCACAATGAGTCTTTGTTCCTTGTTCCACTTGAGCCCAGTAGAAAATAGCAAGTATACACATTGCATAATAAGCCTCTTTATTGTCAAATCAAATATCAATGACTGAAATAACTTAGAGAAAGCTTCTAGTGTGTATATTTTATTCCATTTTTTAATGGCAGAAATTATTACATATTTATTTAGTCTTTTTAAACTGAGTTGCTGTTTCAGTTTATCTCAGCTGGAAAGTCTCAATAATTCAGTACCTACACATATCTTATGCATCTATTTTCCTGGCATTCATCTCTATTTCTTAATTCCCACTAGAATTCATCTACTTTAAATAATTCAGGTTAAATCTCTCATTTTTTTCTAAAATCTTCCATTTCTTATTGTGTTGATTGTGTAATATTTTCTTTCATAAGAACTCCTAAAAATCCTAATAGCCAAGCTATTATTTTATCATTACTTAATAAATGTATTGTGGTTCACTTGAATCGCTGCTTTAATTTTATTTTTAAAAATTTGAAGTTACAAAAGAATTTGCTCAATTGCTTTGATGGTAAGCGCTATAAATAATTATTCTGTGGAAGTACAAGGGAATGAATTTAAAAATGAAAATAATTGAAAATATGTGAATAAGATAATTGATAAATGATTAAATAAACAATGTGAGGTGTTTTGCCTGTAGTTTGTTGATAGCATGCAATAAACTGAAGATCAAGATTTACTAAAACTTCTATGCCTTAGTCAGAAAAAACAAGATAAGCTATATGAAAAGTTAAAAATAAATAAATAATTACTCTTTCTTTGAATTAAAACAAAAACCCAGGGGAAATGATAGAACAATTTAATCACATTTCTCTTATTCACAAAACTCCTAGAAGACTAAGACTTCCAACAATGTATATAGTTTATGTTGTTTTCTGTCAGTTTAAGAAATATATGTTTAGGTCTTACCCTCTCTGGCTAGAGGAAGAAACACTTGGTGCACATTTTTAATCTAGCTTAGATTAGGATTGCTAGGGCATTAAGAAGAAAACTATTGAACAATGCACTATGTATGAAACAGGAACTGGGGGGATGTACTCTGATACAAGGGAAAATAAAGCATAACCTTGCCCCCAAAATATTGTACCAAGGGGAGTATAGATAAAATAAACAATGCAGGTTAATGAAAAATAATAATAAATGCAAATCATGAAGGATAGTGCAGTTGTGAAGAATTGCCGGGTTTTTTTTTGTCTCCTAGTTTGTGTACAAAATATGTTTGAAGATCAAAGGCATACATTCACAACTTTGCAAATCTTCCTCAAAATCTGTGAGGATGATTTTATTTCTTACTACTCTAAATCTAGTGCTTAACATATATTAGGTTCTCAATAAATATATGTTAAACAGCTAGGTTAAAATTTTCCCAAATAACAAAATATTTAATATGCCGGTCAATTAAGTGATTTTTTAGGTTTGTAATTGGAGATATCTTCATGCAAATTATACATAATAGTATGTAAAAATAGAGATCTACACAATATTTATGCCTACCTGAAATGATCCCATAGATAAATAAATATGCATCTTTGAGGAGAGCTTGAAATGTTTAAGCAACTATTGATGGCAACTTCTTATAACAGAGGTTCTCCCCCATTGGAAGATTTGCAATGATTTTATACAAATTGGAAACTTATTTATTGATTTCATAAGGCAGACTAAACTATAAAAGCACAGGGGTTAGAGAGTATTCTAAATAGTGAGATTTGGAATTATATAGCCCAAAAGATGCAACATAGATAAAACTAATTTCCAGCAAAAAATGGCAACTATAACAACAGTACAAAACATACTTAAGAGGGGTACAAATCATTGTACATCACTGTTGCTCAAATTAAGCAGTATTTAAAAGGTACAATGCTAGCTATAGCTACAGAGGATAATTTAGTAAATATTTGCCCTAAATATATACATTTTTAGACAATGACAAGGCAAATTTTAGGTTAAAATGTTTTGACAGAAGAAGAGATTATATTGATACATATCGTTCAAGCATGTATAAAATTGTTTAAAATTGTATGAGAAAAAGTATAGAACATTGGCATATGAAATAATTGAAAATGATAAAGAAAGACATATTTAAATATAATTTGCGCCAGTCCTAAAAAAAAATTCAAAATAATGAACATATAAGCTATTCTGAATTTGAGAGACCAAATTCTATCAAGGTTCTAACAGAAAACGTATGACCAAGTAGTGTAATGTGAATAGGGTCTAATTACAAAGTTAATTTACTTACATTACAGTTTCACAGGAACATCACAATAACTCAATGTTGGTAATAGCAAGCTAATTCTGTCTATAAATCCAAATGAGAAAAGGAGGGACCATATTGTATCAGAAGTACATCGTACAGCATATACTTGTAAAAAAAAAAAAGAAAGAAAGAAACATATATAAGACAGAAGGACAGAACATTGAATGGGGCCATCAGTTTTGAGATCAAAGTGATTTTTACCAAGAACCGAAGTCAAAAGTCTAAAGCAACTCATGAGAAGGTGGATAAAAATGTAAGTAACCTTGACACTCCTTCCCTCCCTCCTCCCCACACCAACACTTTCATCTCCCTTTCTCCGTTCTACCTTTTCCTTATCCATAGCAGTAGTATATTAGTTTCTAATATATTAAATACTTTGTTTTTATTGTGTGGATTGTTTATCATCTGCCCCAACACTCCACATCCAGCCCTTGTAAGTCATGTGGCTGTTCAGCCTATCAAACTGTTTTCTCTTTATAGATACCTACACTTTTAATTTTTTGTAATTGGTGTTTGCTTAAGATGCCAAAGTCACTTTCTGTCACAACCACATGACTCTGAAAAACCACATTCTTAGAATAACTTAATTTCTTGAGAATGTTGGGATTTTACTTGTCAGTGCTGTTTTTTTTATCTTTCCTTATTATTAAGAACCTCGGAATAATAGAGTTACTTTTCCATAGCCTACTGCCACCCTGTCACCAGTAACTCATCTTTCTTTCTAAACCCAGGCCAAGTTCTCAGTCACAGGTCAACTCGTTGGCTCACAGGCACTGAGAGGATGAAACATTCCCCAATATAGGTACTCTCCAGACACTCTATTTTTAGTTGAGTTAGGTGCCCTGCAGATGTCTGGATAGTAGACATCTCTCTTAATTACTAAAACTTGTTAGGGTGCCATTTTTGAGGTCTGTCTTTTCTTGATAAATTTTAATGTTAAAAATATTTCTTCAGGTCCAGTTAACAATTCTATTCAAGATACTAGTGTGCTTATTTAAGTAGATCAGTAAGCTGTAGCCTTACTAAGAAGTAGTGTTCTGTAGCACCTTTTATGCTCTGGAACAGCCTTGCATTGGGTTCCCTTGATGTCTAAACTCCAAGACCAAGATTTCTAGATATGTAGTCTAGATATGTAGTAAGGTAGTGCTCCCACAGCAGAAACAGAGAAGAGAGTGGGAAAAGTAGGGCAGAAAAGGGGGTTTGTCTTGGATAGAAATGTTTATAAAAACAATAATTCAGTTCCTAACTGAATAAACAATGTGTAGGTGAAGAAATTAGAATATTTATTATTGACACTAATATATTACTAAAAACTTTATTTGATTTGGTTTTTAAAAAATTATTGCAACATATTCAGAGACCATGAGATATGTGATGCTATGACCTATGCAGAAAGCACTGCATTGTTTGAATTTTTAGGTCATCTTTCTTTATAAAACTATTCCTGTCTTTTCAGGACCTGTCCCCCTTTGTTACTCAGCACTCTGTCAATATACACATTCCCTTCCCCCACAACATTCCCCAGATTTACAATTTATTTTACTGTAAACTGAGAAGCCATACAACAAATTGCATTTGAGTTCAACTTCTACTAAAAATGTCAGCCTTTGTATTAGGTATTGGGAAGATGGAAGATTGTTATGTTTGATCTTAAAAGGCAGAGAATGAGAGAAACTTACAAATTCCTTATGACCACAGTTTCTTTTCCACTGGAGTGTGTAACTGTTCTGAAAGAAGCATCTCTCAACTTTCACCTGGAATGATCAGGTTTAAAACAATGCATCATGAGAATTATGTGGTTAGCAGTTTTGTAAGATTAAAAACTTTTTTTTCTTTTATTATTGCTCTTTCAGATATGTTAGAATTAAGGCTCTCATTTAGAGACACATTAAAAGTATTTTATAATGTCAGCTTTGTCAAAGATGAGTTTGTTGAAGATCTATGGTTACATTTCTGGATTTCTGTCTTGTTCCATCGGTCTATGTGTCTATTTTTGTACCAGTACCATTCTGTCTTGGTTACTGTAGCCTTGTAGTAAAGTTTGAAGTCTGGAAGTTTGACCCCTCCAGCTTTGTTTTATTTCCTGAGGATTGCTTTGGGTATGTGGGTTCCATTTTACTTACATGTGAATCTCTGTTCTTTTCTGAGTCTGTGCAGAAACAAACATTGGGGAAAGGAAACCATATTTAGTAAACGGTGCTGGGCAATTGACTAATAATGTATAGAAGAATGAATCTGGATACCTACCTATCACCATATAAAATACTTAACCCAAAATGGATCAAGGGCTTAAATGTAACACCTCAAACTATGGGAATCTTAGATGAAAACTTAGGGAATACCCTTCTGAACATCAGAATAGGCAATGACTTAATGAGCAAGTGCTCAAAATCAAATACAATAAAATATAAAATTGACAGGTGGGATCTTATCAAACTGAAAAGTTTTGCACAGCAAAATAAACCATCAGAAGAATAAAAAGACAACCCACATGATGAGAAAAAAAAAAAAACGTTTGCAAAATATGCACTCGACAAAGGTCTAACACTCAGAATCTGCAAATAACTCAAACAAACTGACACAACAAAAGCAAACAGCCAACAAACATATAAAAAAAATTCAATGCTCAGCCTCATTAATTATCATAGAAATACAAATCAAAACTACAATGAGATATCACCTCACAGCAGTCAGGATGACTATCATTAATAAATCAAAAAACAAACAAACAAAAAAACAGATATTGATGACACTGCAGAGAAAAAGAAGTGCTCATACACTGTTGGTGGGAATATAAGCTAGTTCAGCTTTTGAGGAAAGCAGTGTTGTATTTTCTTAGAGAATTAAAAATTGAGCTACAATGTGACCCAGCAATCCCACTTCTGGGAATATACCCAGAGGAACATAAATCACTCTACCAAAAAAATCACCTCCTATGAATGCTCATTGCAGTACTATTCACAATAGCAAAAACATGGAACCA
The DNA here is from genome assembly GCA_963574415.1 of Tarsius wallacei. Classification (NCBI taxonomy): domain Eukaryota; kingdom Metazoa; phylum Chordata; class Mammalia; order Primates; family Tarsiidae; genus Tarsius; species Tarsius wallacei. The sequence continues at coordinate 32,718 of CAUYQG010058658.1, read as the reverse complement.
ACACATGGATGTGCATCAAAGTAGAATGAATAAGGAAAATGTGGTACATAGATGATGGAATACTGTGCAGTCAGTCACAAAGAAGAACAAAATCATGTCCTTTGCAGCAATATGGATGCATGGATGCAGCTGGAGATCATCATTCTGAGTGAAGTATCACAGAAACAAAAATCTGAATTACATATTTTCTCACTCATAAGTGGGCCCTGGACATCAGACTCACAAGCACACATTTGGGAACAGTAAATGCTGGGCACTGCTAAAGGAAGAAGAAGTATAAGGGATACACAATCAGTTATTGGGTACTATGTCCACTACCGGGGGAAAGAGGGTTCACTAGAAGCCCAAACCTCACTTGCACACAGTTTACTTATGTAGCAAATCATTACATGTACCACACAACACATTAAAATAAAAAGTAAAATAAATGAATATTTTTACAATGTATTAAACAACATGCTAAATTTGAAAACTTTGAAAAGAAAATCACAAAGAAAAAATATGTAAATTATCTGAAATTTTATCTTTGTGATAAACTGTAAATACTTCCTTGAATTTTTTTTAAGGTTCAGGTATACATATACACACACTTGTGTAAACACATCCACACAGTCACATATATAGATAGGTGTATGTATATGCAGTTATATGTATATTTTGACCTACATATATAAGGAGAAATTTGCAATCTACTTTATTCATTTAAAACTAAGTTTTATTAGTTTTATTATCACTCTAATATTATTTACTTAAAAAATTTGGGACCCAAAATTGTGATTGTTAATTTTGGATTGGTTCCAGAAGAATTACTTCATCAAAGAGGATATATTTTTAAGGATTCCTGGTGCTTGCTTTCCAGGGTTTTATATCCTAGATATAAATGTATGAGACTTTTCAGCAATGGATATTATGTTTGTTTATTTTATAATGTTTGTAGTATTTTATAATGTTTGCCAATTTTGCACACACAGAAAAAATGGCATAACAATTTAAATATGCAAATATTTTATTTCTGGAATATTTGAATGTTGTTATTAGCAATTTATATTTCTGCATTTAGGTCCTTTGGCTACTTTTCTATTGGCATGTTAGTGTTTTTCGTTTTGTTGAGTCACTCACTTTCATAAAATAATGATGATAAACATTAAATCCATATTTGTCTTTTATTACATATATATTTATAAATATTGTCAAAAGTGTAAAAATGTTTGATATCAGTCAAAAGTTATATAAAACATTTACTAACAGTGTCCAGAACCACCACCTTTTGCTCTGATCTCTAGCAGTTCATCAGTCACTTATATTTCAGATTTACTTGAATATTCTGAATCTATAGTTATCAAAGTCATTTCAAGAACTTGTGTTAGGCCCATTTAATTTCACTCCACATGTATCTGCCTACATTTTTTCCTAGAAAAGCCCTAAAAGACAGCCAGGGTCAGACTAATTAAACGAAACATTATCATGAAACTAGCAAGAAGTTAGAAAGTTTTTCTGGTTTGTTGATGACAAAATAGATTGTTTCTTTCTTTAATGAATACAAGTAATGGCAAGTTCTTTAATGAATCTACATCCCACCAGGAAGAGCCAAGGAAGTTGCCTTAGGGAGGTCAATTATTTTTTATGTTTTTTTAGTGTTCATTTTATGGGTTTGTATGGCCAAATTAATGAGCATCCGGACTATGAAGGAAAGCGGCATACAAACACGCTATTTTACCTAATGTGAGTAAACATGTTATCAAATAATTAAAATGTAGTTTCTTGAATGTTTTCAAATGTTATTCTATTTTTTTTGAAAAAACTATAACTGTAAAATATATTACTAATACATATTAATGATTTTTTGTATTTCACATTTATTTGTCAAAACTCAGCATTAAGTTGTATTTGACTTTCTATTTTCTTTCTATTTGTGCCAGAATGTTTTACTCACTTTCTTTATCATTCACAAAGAATAGATATAATAAATCTCCCATATAGTTATCCCTCAATAACTAAAGGTGATTAGTTCCAGGACTCCCCATAGATACAAAAATCTTCAGGTGCTCAAGTCTGTGATATAAAATGGCATAGTATTTGCATATAACCCATGAACATCCTCCCAGATAATTTAAATAACTCTAGATTACTTTATAACGCCTACTACAATGTAAATGTTTTATAAATATTTACTATACTGTATTGTTTAGGGAGCAATGGCAAGAAAAAATTTCCTACATGTTCAGTACAGATGCTTTTTTAAACAAATCTATTTTGATCCATGGTTCATTAAATCCATGCACGTAAAGTCCAGGGATAGGGAGGGGCAACTGTATATCACAGAATCACAAAAATTTTGTTAGAATTAAAGTTCAGACTAATACAGTCTAATCCTTTAAAAATGAAAGATTTTATATGTCCATTGAAAAAATCCTATGAATTGTTTGCTGCGTTTTATTTAAAAATGATTAACATTCAGTAGCCACTTTCTACATCCGAGGGTGTTCTTAATTGTAAGTATTTAGGCAACTCCTGTTGGTTTAACCAGAAAGGGTGTTTATAAAGAGAATATTGGGCAAACTTATAGAATCATTAGAAATGTTGGGGAATAGGCCAGGCACTAAGTAGTAAGAAAAGTGTCCCAACCCCTATCTTAATGCCAGTACAAACATGCTGGTATAATATGGTGAACATTAACATTTCCCATAATAATAACACCCAATTTTTTTCTGGTAATGGATCTACTCCTTTGTTCCTCCTCTTCCTATCAAAAACAGTACAGCTTGCTTCTGACCTTTACCTGCCAGCAGCTGGAGTCTATGTTGGCGATGCATCAGATTGCCAAAGCTAGAGTCACATGCTTGTGACCTGTTGGCTTTAGAGGCTGAAAAAGTAAGCCTAACACCGTTAGCCCCTGCAGTAAGAGGCAGTTTTTACTGCCAGTTGTCAGTTACAACATAGAAAGGACCCAACACAGCAAATGGAGGTCTGGCTTGTCAAAAATAATAATAATAATAATTAGTCAAATATTCATTAAATTGTCCATGTGCCAAGGCACTGTGGTCAAAGCTTTGTAAGATAGACTCAATTTTCTATTCTATATGTGAAGAAATGGAGAAAGCAGGCCGGGCTCAGTGGCTCAGCTTGTAATCTTGCGCTTTGGGAGGTCGAGGTGAGTGAATTGCCTGAGCCCACGGGTTTGAGACCCGCCTGGGCAACTTGGCAAGACCTCATCTCTACAATAAATCAAAAAAAATTAGCCGGGTGTGGTAGCGCACGCCTGTAGTTCCAGCTACTTGGAAGGCTGAGGCGGAAGGATCGCCGGAGTCCAGTAGGTTGAGGCTGCAGTGGCCGGGAGCGGCCACTGCACTCCAGTCTGGGTGACAGAGTGAGACTCCAACTCAAAAAAAAAAAAAGAAATGGAGAAAGCAAAGTTAAATAACTTGTTCAACTTCACAATGCTAGTAATTAACACTGCCAATATTTAAACCAAGATTTCCTAAAGTGTGGTTGTAAAATATCTCTCTAGTTATGTCTTTAAAAAACAAAGACATAAGTTAAGTGGCATGAAATTTTTCTTAATAACAATATTTATTATATGACAAAGTTACTCAGATTTTTATTGAACTTCAAATTATTTTCACATGCAGGTCATTAAAATATATGTACAGAGGTTTTAAGGGTAGCATCCAGAGTAATGGGGGTTATAAACTTTAGTGATTTTGTTCATATTAAGAGAAAATTTTTCTTTTATTTTTTAATTAGACTTAGTAGACTTATGATTTTTAAAGAAATTAAATATTTTTACAACAGATATGAAAACATTATATTGGTAAGACTATATTCTTATGTAAGAAGTGTTCTAAATTAAATATACTAAATAATTACCTGAATAAATCACTCTTACAGGCAGGTTAGCAAATACTCATACATATTTGCTCCTTTTCCAAAATTATGACAAAATCATGGAATACCTAAGAAACTGCCAGAACAGTGTAACTAAGATCCTATTTGTATTTTAATGACGATATACTAAATCTGCAAATATAAAATTAAAGTTAAACATGATGCAATATTGACCTTTAATGAAATGCAGTGTTTCTAATGGTAAACATGCCATTAATTTGTATTTCACTGAAACCATTTTCTGTAACTACATAATCTCCATCTCCCTTATTATAAGGAGCATTATAAGAGAGTGTGCAGAAGATAAAAAGTGAACATCTATAGTAAAGGTAATGATCTTTGAAAATTTTCTCTAATGAGTAATTTGTGGCTCAGTGGATTTCAAGAGATTATTGGTTTTGGAAATGGATTCTATCAACTAAGGGGATAATGAAAATCATTAGGGCTGAATAAAATAAAACAGCACATTTGTAATGAACATAGGATTCTGCGTTTCTAGTTCCCACTTAAAATTGAAAGCCTTGTTTAAAAATACAATTACAAAAAAAGTTTTTATGCAGGCCAATACATTTCTGTGTAATACGGTGTACTTGTATTTATAGCAAGAAATAATATTACTTTGAATACTATTTTTTTTTTTTGAGTTTGAGTCTCACTCTGTCTCCCAGACTGGAGTGCAGTGGCCGCTCCCAGCCACCACAGCCTCAACCTGCTGGGTTCCAGCAATCCTTCTGCCTCAGCCTTACGAGTAGCCAGAATTACAGGCACGTGCTATCATGTCCGGCTGATTTTTTTGATTTATTGTAGAGATGAGGTCTCACCAAGTTGCCCAGGCGGGTCTCGAACCCGTGGGCTCAGGCAATCCACTCACCTCAGCCTCCCAAGGTGTAGGATTACAGGCTGAGCCACCGAGCCCAACTTGAATACTATTTTTAAACAAAACATTTTAAAAGCAAAAAATGTAGGATTTTGTTTTATAATGAAAAGGAGCAAGTCTTCTCCATACACTTTATAATAAGTAATCAATTAATTTATATCTAGATTGTATTGAAACAGTTTGACTGAGAGTATTTTTATATCACATACTTAAAATAGAAATAGCTCCCAGCACCATTCCTGGATAATGTACCCGATATTCTAAATCAGTGTTTCCTTAAGCTCTTTAACCTTCCTTCATTGTTTTTGTCTGTTTTGGCTATTGTTGTATCCTTAGAACTTAAATCAGCACCTCTTGCAAAGGAGTGACTCAAAGTTGTTTTGTTTATTTCCTGAATAACTGTTTCAATGAATAATACATATTTACACAATGATAACTTATAAAAGCTTGGATAGAATAAAGTTTAAATGTTTAGAACCACAACATTTTTGAAAGAGTTTATATGTATTTGTAATAATTCAGTAAATAATGAAATGATTATGTTAATTATTATTTAAAATAATACATTATTTAGTCAAAGGGATATAACTACATTAGCATAGTCATGGTCTTCATCATATTCATCTAATATGTATAAAAAGAATGCAAAATAACATCAACATCAAATATAAATTATTTAGAATGTTTTTATATTTTGTAAAAAAAATTTAGAATAACATAAATTTCTCATATCTTATTTCTATGAACCTATTATACTTTCATCGATATGGACCTACTTCAGCAAAAAGTACCTAATAAGCTCTGCCTTTGTTATACAGAGATGAGTTGAAATAACAAAGGCTCACTCTTCAAAGGGCAAGGAGGGAATGAAAACATATTGCTTCCATATATTGTAGTACAACGGAAAACAAACCTGAAACAGATTATTTCCAGGAGCTCTGCTGCCATTAATCTCTTCTGTAGCAGGATTTTGACATTTGATTAACATGGTGATGCCACTGTATGGGTTCCATGATCTACCATAACATGAATAAACTTACATCGGTCCCATTCTTAGTAAACTAGTGTTATAGAAATTAACAAAATTAATTTGGAATCAGAGGCATTTTCAGAAAAAATACTATTCAGCATTCTTATTTTTGTCTAGGAAGAGAAAGTTAAGGCATATTTTCTTAGTAAATAACAATTGACATCAGTTAAAAATGGAATGATGTCTTGAACAAGGAAAAACCATGTCACTTAAAATCTTTAAAGTCTATAGCACTCTTCCTTAAAGTGTTCCCAGTAGAAACCATATTCTTTTTAATATGTATTACTTTCTGAAAGCAGATGGATCACTATTGCAAAAGCTTTAAACACAGTTGTGTCCATATTCCTGAAAATCAAATGAGGTAATATATAGGGCTACTGTCAAGTACATCAATACTTATTGTGCAAATAACTACCAAAATGTCAGAGAACTATCTAAATATATAACAAAGCAAATAATTAATCTAACACCAAAGTAATACATAAAAGTATGTCAGACATTTGATAGGTAGCAAATCAGTCGCCAGGTTTTGAACATGACCTTTCCAAATCCTATGTATCACACATATGAAAGCTGATCAGACTTCCAAAAGAGATGGAATTTTAACTAAGTACTGACCATTTGACTTCACTTGTATCTCCAATAAAGTTTCTAGCTATATTGCTTACTTCTTCAACATCTATCATTGATCCCAATATGTTACAGTTGGCAACTGATATTGTGATTTATAAGATGAATCCAGACTAAATTGTGTAACTACTTTGAAGATGTTTATATTAATTGCATGTTTATTGTGTTGAGACATATTTCTGGTGGTATATACATGCTTGTCCAGGTACATGACAACAATCTGTGTAAGAGCTTTAACTCCTTAATTCTAGAGTCAAAGTAAGCATTTGGTAAACAAACACTCATGAAATAAAGAGATAAAAGGTAACCTGTTTCATCTGAAAAAATTTAGAAACATTCTCTACAAAGTCATTATGAATTGCCAACCAAATGTCTTCACCACCACATAAAAATTAATATTGAATTAATTCACCACATGTTATATTCTTTTATAATATATTTAAAATAAGATACAGTTTAGGTTATTATAACTAGCCATGTCTTTATTCAAACTAGCCTTGTAATACTACATATATGGAGATCAATATGGTATTGATAATATTATGTATCCTGTGGGGAAGTATCAATATCTGAGGAAGAAGTATTCTAAGAACACAATTCTATTTAAATTTTTCATGTGCCTACATAGTTTAGATCTTCTCAACAAAGACATTTAGAAACAATTTAAGAACGGCATATTGGCAACATTTTCCTCCCCAGAGAAATTCTAGGATAGTAAATCCTCTCCTCTCACCCCAGAGATTTGCCTATATTCCAAGGTAATAAGATATGTCTAACCTCTACTACCAATCTTTAACTCCTATTCACCTGGACTTCTCCTTTGTGTAGATCTCAAATCTCTCTTTTCCTTTCTTTCATAGGTGCATGTTACTGGATTTAGGGTTTACCCATATAACCCAGGATGACATAATCTTGAAATTTTTAGTTCAATTACATCTGCAAAAATCATCTTTTTAAATGGATCACATCCACAAAGTCTGGTTAGACACAAATTTAGACAAAACTCAGTATAATGTTCAAAACCAGAAGTGAACTTTTTAATTTTTTTAGATTGAAAAATACAGCTTATTTAGCCGAGCTCAGTGGCTCAGCCTGTAATCCCGTGCCTTGGGAGGCTGAGGTGAGTGGATTGCCCGAGCCCGCGGGTTTGAGACCCGCCTGGGCAGGCGAAACCTCATCTCTACAATAAAAATAAAAAATAAAAAAAAATAATAATTAGCCGGGCGTGGTAGCTTACGTCTGTAGTTCCGGCTACTCGGAAAGTTGAGGCGGAAGGATCGCCGGAGCCCAGCAGGTGGAGGCTGCGGTGGCCGGGAGCGGCCACTGCTCTCCAGTCTGGGCGACGGTGTGAGACGCCAACACAAAAAAAAAAAAAAAAAGAAAAGAAAAATATAGCTTATTTGGACCACCTAATTGAGAAGAGGAGTGAAAAAAAAAATTAAACTATCAAAACTTTTAGGTCAAAATCCCAGCGGGGCCTCCAAAATGTTAGATCAGACCCTACCAGCGGTCTGTGATTTGGTGCCATGCAATTGCAAAATGAGGTTTATTTAGAAGTAAATTAGAGAGAGGAGATTTACCTCTCCAGGGTAGGGTAGAGAACCAAAACTTAGAAAAACATGGCAGTCATATTCAACGAGCCACATGACCTTACCAGAATTTAACAAAGCATGGGCCAATTTTTTTTTTTTTTCTTGATTTCAATGTTTTGTGTACCACGGAGTATACTTGCCACTGCTGCAGAATTCTTACTTTCATGTCACAACTGAAAAGCCATTAGATTATGCATGTTTGTGGTGAACTTTTAAAATATTCACACTAAAGTTATCTATTCCCTTTTAATATGCTAGAGGGGACCCAGAAAAACACAGAATTATATTTTGGAGGGCGAACCCCTTGTAGTACAGGTTTCCCCTGTAGTACCTGCTAGTTAAGTTTTCTAGGAACCCATCCGCATCAGTGTCCCAGCTAGCATTTTTGTGAGAGGCTATATTCAGTTTCAGTGAATTATTTTTCAGAGATTCTTTCAATGCTTTTGTCATTTTCATGATGGGTCATTTATGAGTGCAGCTGCCCACACCACACTGAGTTTTCTGCGGTGTTTGACCAAAAAATGGCATGACCCCCATGCCCCATTCTACGTATTTACATTATTTCTCCCTGGGTGACCTTTTGTTTGCTTCTTTGTTTCCCTGGAAGAAAAAAATCCTCAAAGGGGAATGTTTTGTCATATGGAAGAGGCGAAACAAAAAACAGTAGAATCACTAAAAGGTATCAAAAGTGATGAGTTAAAAAACTGTTTTGAGGGGTGGAAAAGCATCTTGATAGGTGTATTGCATCAAATGAAGTGTGCTTGAAAGGTGGCTAAAGTTTAAACAGGTAAGAACAAATACACAATTTTTTATAAATAAATTCCTTTTTATTGAGCCTCTCCTCATTAAAAAACCTGGGGCAAACCCCTCGGATCCCCTCCCACTGTGGGAGCTCTTCTGTCCTCTTAATAAATCCTGCTTAAAAAACAAAACAAAACAAAACAAAACCTGACAGCACAGTTCTGGTTTATGTTAAACATTATTTCTTGATACCACAAACATGCCCCTTGAGACACATCTCCAAGGAGGGCCTTTTATCTTCTAACCTACATAGTCACCTACATCCACAACTGTATTCATGCAACCAGCCATTATAATACATTTTATGGTCTTTTTTATACTTGTAACAATTGGAGATGGAATAGAAACTTAAGACTACAGTATCAGTCTTTAAAAACTTACAGTACGTCAGGGAAAGAAGAATCATATATATTAGACAACAAAGTAATAATCACCAAATAAAAATCCACTGAAGCAGAGAGATGATTCTATACTTCCATGATGATTTGCAATGTTCTTGATGGCAAAACGTGGCTCTCTTCAGCTGGTTCTCTTCTTTTTTCTTGTATATATATATACCTATTTTTTAGTGCTCACCCCCTCTTATAGTCCTGCCATTTATCTGACATCGTGAACTTGATGAAAATCATTGGCTTCTCCATTTATTTTCTCTTCATATGAACAATTGCAGAAATCTCTGGAGAAGAAATATCAACAAGAGTTTAGATTTTTTAAAAATTTTCTTAAAAATTAAAATTCTGCTTACATAGTATTAGTAAATGTGGTTACTATACCCTAACTGTGTGTGAAATGTTAGTGATACACAAAGTTTAGTTTCTTTTATAGTAATTAAAATAAATAATGTGTCGACTAAATACCAGGTGACAGAGTTTTGAAATTTCTCTTATTCTAAATGAGAAACCCAGCTTAGAGCAGTTATAGCCATATTTGAGATTTATACTTAGTTGTTTCTTTGAAAGAGCCTACAACCATTTATTTTTCTTTCTAAGAAAGAAAAATAATTGTAAAACCAAGAGGTAAAGCCATAGCTATAAACAGGTCTAAGCTTCTTAGAACTGACATGTTTTACTAAATCTCTAATTTTCTAAATGCGTAGGACATACCACTTATTTTTGTGTAATTCAAAAATAGTATTTCACGAAAAAAAAAAAACCTTTAACTTCACCCTTGGATAGATAACACTTTCATTCCTCTTCAGTGAGTACCTTATTGCAGAATATATTTCTTTAACCTGACAGAATGTATAAATACATTTACTAATTATAAGGGGGACACCCTCCAAGATTGGAATTATCTTTTTAAGAGCAGGTTCCTTGTAGTACAGGGCTCCCCTCACTAAGCAAGTGTTCTAAGAACCCATCGGCACATTGTACAAGCTAGCATTTTTGTGAGATGCTGCGTTCAGCTTCAGTTAATGGCTTTTGTTTTGCTTTGTTTTTGAGATATGTCAAGGCATTTGCCTATTTCATGATGGAATATTTACAATTGACCTGCCCACACCACACTAAGAGGTCAGCAGTTTTTGAGCAAAAACAGCAAGACCCACATGTTCCACCCTTTTGTTGTTGTTTCCCTGGATGAAAAAAGTCCTCAAAGGGAAAGTTTTGCTGGTGTGGAGGGGTGAAACAAAAAATGGAAGTATCACTAAAGGGCATCAAAATTGATGATATCAAAAGTTGTTTTGAGCAGTGAAAATAGCATCTCTGTAGTGTATTGCATCAAACGGAGAGTACTGGAAGTTAACTGAATTTAAACATGTAAAAATAAATACGCAGTTTTTATAAGGAATTCAAATGTTCTGAATAGAAAAAAAACAAACAGCTCCATTAAAAAGTGGGCGAAATACATGAATAGACGCTTCTCAAAAAAAAAAAAAAAAGACATAGGGACAACCAACAGACACATGAAAAAGTGCTCAGTCTCACTTATTAGATAAACGCAAATCAAAACCACATTGAGATAGCACCAAACCCCAGTAAGAATGGCCATCATTAATAGAACAAACAGCAGCAGATGCTGGCGAGGATTTGGAGAAAAAGAAACACTTCTACACTGTTGGTGGGAATGCAAACTAGTGTAACCTTGTTGGAAGACACTGTATCAATTTCTAAAAGAACTAGAAATCGACCTTCTATATGACCCAGCAATCCCCAGCTGGGAAGATACCCAGAAGAACTCAAATCATTCTACAGAAGAAAATACCTGCACACACATGTTTATTGCAGCACTATTCTGTCGGAAGCAGATGTGATGTGGGGAGCAGACGAGCACTGTCACCAAAGCAAGCCTTGATTGAGTAAAGGCCCAAGTGATGGCAAGGTCTTGCTTAATGGCCCCAAGCGTGTAGGCAAGGTCTCACTTGGAAGCTCTGCATCCTAGCCAAAGGCAGGCTGCGAGGGATGCAGCCTGCTACACGAAACAGTGTCTCTGATGCCCACACAAAATCTGGGTACATATAGTGCAGATAAAGTCTTAGCTACAATAAAGCCTTAGCTACAAGAAGATAACCGCAGAGCTCGCCTTTTAGGTAGCAACATTATTCAGCTGTGGCTCCCTCACGGACCTTGAATCCCTTCCAATTTCCCTTGTGCTTGATTATAAAATAAACTACCTCCGCTGAGGTAGTTCGGGGCCACTTCTCCACCATCAGAGGAAAGTGTCCCACCTGACCCCAGCTTTTCTTTACGTCTTTGTGTCTGTGTCTTTCTTAATCTCTCACCATTTTCTCTCAGGACCTTTAAGGCAGCTGCACTATTCACAATAGCAAATGCGTGGAACCAACTGTACTGCCCACCAAAAGTAGACTGGATTAAAATAATGTGGTACGTATACACGCTAGAATATTGCACAACCATAAAGAAGGACAAACATATGGACTTTGCAGCAATTTGGATGGATTTAAAGTCTATCATACTCAGTGATCTATCACAGGAACAAAGTACCACATGTTCTAACTCATAAGCGGACCCGAACATTTACCATAGTACTATAAGAAAGAGATTGGCAGTAGCAGGATACTGCCAGGGTGGGGGAGGGGAGAACATAACATCAATAAGTGTACCTTATCTCAACCAGGCAAAGTGGAGCCCAAAGAGAGGCCCAAACTTTACCTGTACAATGCACTTGTATACCTAATCCTGAATTGTACCCCACATCTTAAAAAAAAAAAAAAGAACATTAGAACTGAGTAAATAAATTCCATTTGGGGGGGTCCTCCTTGTATGATTCTTCATAAATTACTCCTTGAATATAAGATAAATCTGATTTGCATTTTAATTTTGACAACTGTTCCTGTAGTATATAATGCCAATTGTTTTCATGGAAATTTATTTAACCATGATATACAGGTTTCTCATAAAACATAGGTAAAAATGCAACATTTCAAAAGATATTTATTTGAATGTTTCATCCAGAGTTGTTTGCAATATTTATTGATAATTATGTTGCATTATTCAAATCATGAAAAACTCCATTTTGCCAGGCCAAACTTACATTACTGGCTGTTTGCAAAAAGGACAGAAATTCTCCTCTTTCTCCATCTTTTTTTCTTGTTGCTATACATAGTTAGTACATATATCAGAAAGAGGGTATACATATCATTTTGTATTAGTGCTTATTTTGCTAGTTACTGTATTAATAACCATTATTGAAATACTTTTTTTACATATCACTTGTGTTTATATATTAATTTACATTATAAGGTCAAAATAAATTTCCTTAATATTGATTGTCCTTGTAGGCTATAACTTTTTACTACTTAGGTAATACATTACTACAAAACTAGAAAAGATATAATATATTAAAGAAAACATTCAAAAAATTAGCAATCACAATGGAATCCTTCCAGTCAATAACATATGTGAATGTCATCTGTAGATATACAGGTAAAATCTTTATTTAACTTATTTTAATTTTAGAAAATAATAATGCCTATCTTCCTTTGCCTTATTTTTGCTTCTCTATAGCCATTTGGATTACAGAAATAGAAAGAATGCAACTTTTTGGCATGTTTATTGCTTCATTATTATTAAAAATTATCATTTCAAGCTGTGTAACATTTCTGATAACTTGTCTAAAATACAGTGAAATTACTGTCTATTGATTGTGGTGATCTGATTAACTTGTAGAAGCAGGAAAGAGAGACATAACCTCTAGGTATATGTATTTGGTGATATAAATTTCTGGAAAAATATCTGGAAAAGGTCTTAAAAATTGCTATAGGTGATGTGTTGTTATAAAAAGGATAAAATGTTATATTGTAATTATGGCAATCTCAAAAATAAAAAGTTTAATGATAGTTTTTTCCCTATTATTTTCTTTTTTGAAATATGTTTTGTCAGTGAAATTAATGGTGACAACTTTATGAAGACACAAACAAGACTGAAACAATAAGAGTGACATATTAATAAAAAATTTACATTAGGATATATATCTTCATTAGCTCTCATCATTTTTAACTGAATTTCTGTATGAAACTGTCTGTGAACTACTTTACAACTGTTAAAGACATGAAGTTTGCTTTCAAGTTTGAAAGTTAATGGAGAGAGAAACAAAGGAGAAGTGAAAAACCCCTTCCTTCCTCTCATATTTGTCACAGATCCCAACAGCTCCATTAAAAATTGGGCAAAATACATGAATACATACTTCTCAAAAGAAGACATACGAGCAGCCAACAGACACATGAAAAAATGCTCAGCCTCACTAATCATGAAAGAAATGCAAATCAAAACCACATTGAGATACCACCTACCTCCAGTAAGAATGGCCAACATTAATAAAACAAAAAACAACAGATGCTGGCAAGGATGTGGAGAACAGGGAATGCTTCTGCACCAATGGTGGGAATGCAAATTACTTCAACCTCTACAGAAAACAGTGTGGCAATTCCTAAAAGAACCAGAAATTGACTGTCCATATGATCCAGCAACCCCCTTTCTGGGAATATACCCAGAGAAATTTTTTTTTGATTGCCCATTGAAATTGGACTGTATAAAAAATGTGGTACATATATATGATGAAATATTACACAGTCATAAAGAAGAACACAATTATGGACTTCGCAGCAACTTGGATGGATTTAGAGTCTATAATACTCAGTGATTTATCACAGAAACAAAGAACTGAGTACTATATCTTTTAACTCATATGCAGACCCTGAAAATATACTATAAGAAAGGAATTGGCAGTAGCCGGAACTGCCAGGGGAGGGATGAGGAGCACATAATATTAATAAGGATACCTGATCTCAAACCAGGCAAAGTGGGGACAAAACACCCAAACGTTATCTGTACGATGACCACTTGTATGCCTGATGTTGAATTTTACCTAACATCTTTAAAAATAAATAAATAAGCCAGGCTTGGTGGCTCAGCTTGTAATTGCAGTGCCGTGGGAGGCTGAGGTTAGTGGATTGCCTGAGCCCGCAGGTTCGAGACCCGTCTGGACAATTTGGCGAGATCACATCTCTACAATAAAATAAAAAAATAGATGGGCGTGGTAACACATGCCTGTAGTTCCAGCTACTTGGAAGGCTGAGGCAGAAGGATCTCCGGAGCCCAGCAGGTCGAGGCTGCAGTGGCCGGGAGTGTGCCACTGCACTCCAGTCTGGGTGACAGAGTGAGACTCCAACTCAAAAAAATAAAATAAAATAAAATAAAATAAAATAAAATAAAAAATAAAAATAAATAAATAAATAAATAAAAAGTAGGAGTCATAATTCAGATCGTTCTATCTGAAAAATAAAGCTATTAAAGCTTAATAACCAAGTCATAGAAAGTGGTGCCTAATATTGGTATCAATTCCAAATACTTGACCAGGTTAAACATATAATTTCAAAGTCCTTATACAAACATGCATTCATATTTATAGTACATGTACAGTCCTACTCCAAGTATATGCTGACATTTTTGACTTAACACAGTATTTTAAAGTGATTAACAGCAGTATAACTTGTTTTTCAAAATTTAATGAAAAAATTACTCAATATTTAAAAGAATCTTAGACAAATGTGCTCACATCTCACAAAAGTTGTTACTTACACGGAAATGTGTTTTAAATCAAAATGCTTTGAGATTATGCTTCCTTGATATTTACAATTTAATAAAAAAAGAACAAATCTCTACTTTTCTCATGTATTCTTAAGAGACGTTTGTCATTTCGTGTTTTTTTCTTTTTCTATATCTATTTTAGTTTACTTTTCATTGTATATATTTAAAATGTACTACAAGTAAGCAAATTAACATAGCTAACACTTTCCATAGTTATCTTGAGTGTGCATAAGTGCGATGATGGCACCAAAACTTGTTGAAAGCAATTTTCAACATACAATACAATATTAACTATAGTCCTCCTTTTGTACATAAGATTTCTAGATTTATTCATTTTATATAATGCTAAGTTTGTACCCTTTGAACTATATCTCCTCATTTTTCCTTCCCATCCTGGTAACCTGTTTGTTTTTAAATATTTGACTTTTTTTTTTAAGATTCGGTATGTAAACTAGATCATGCTGTATTTCTCTTCCTATTTCATTTCTCTTTTCACATAGACATTTAAAAAATAATTATGTATATCTTTATTTGATTATTAATTTATATATCATCTAACCAGCCCATAGTAAACGCATCCAGTCCTTTTTGATGTTTTGCCAAATTGCAGTCATTAAAAAACAAACAGCTGTACACACATACACACTCAAAAAGTAACAATGCAGTTATATGTATCAAGTTAGGAGGCTAAAATACATTGTCAAATAGTTTTATTTATAACTGGTATGGTGCCATACTTAAAAAGTAGATGAGTATTTTGCATATGAAAATTGCCTCAAAGTTGAAGATAGAAATTTGGACTGCCATGGAGATTATGGCCATGGGGAAAGTATTTTCTCTACCTTTCTTCCCTTCCTTCCTTCCTTCCCTCCCTCCCTCCCCTCTCCCTAATTCCCTTTCCTCCTCCCTTGTTCACTCCCTCCCTTCTTTCTCCTTTCCTTCTTTTCCTTTCCTCCCTCCCTCCCTCCCTCCTCCTTCTTCCTTTCCTTCTTTTCTTTATTTCTATGCAAGGGAATATCTAAGTTAATGAGAACCTCAGTTTAGTACTTCCTATGATTTACCTCATTGTTCACTATAAAATCCATCTCTCTTTTTTTAACTGTTTCAATAAGTATTGTATATGTTTACAACACTAATTTAGCATGTTGTTCCTATACTTGCCCATGGGATTTTTCAAACAAAGAAGGAACTGGACTTCTGCATCCCATTTGCATTTTTTTTACTCTGGAAGAGAACACATCAGAGAGAGCAAATTTCTCTCACTTCTCATACAATTAAAATAATTTGCCAGTTACTATAAGCAACAATTTGATTGAAGAAGGGCCCATGGTTTAGAATTCACTGGAAAAGGCAGTCAAGTTTAATAAGATTAAACTTTTTGACTGCCACATAGGCTACAAATGACCATTCTTGACAATTTCAATAAGTAATTAAAACAATTAGATATTAACTTTTTAAAAAGGATAAATATAAAAACAGGAATATTACAAACATTAGTTGGATAGAAGGAACCAAATGCATACTTGATACATTATCAAGACTTTATTGAACAATATTTATATAACTACAGGACAAACAAATAAATCTCTGTAGAGCAAAGAAGAAAGGTACAGGAGAAGCACAGTTTGTGATGTGGCATTATTACTATAGTCTTTACCTGTCTTCTCCAAGCGACGAACTTATACAGTCTATTTTATCCTTTTACAAAACCAGAAGGCAGTGAATCCTGGTCTTAAGCCAATACTATTTATTTTAGCACAATAATATTTCTTAATGGAATTAATTCTTTCCTTCAACATTATTAATTTAGTAGTCCTATAAAATTCCTTGCTTATAGTTTTGATATCTATGTGCAATGATGTCTTCTCATTCGTTCTTAATATTTATGTTAAGTCATTTTTTGTTTAGTTAGCCTTTCTTGGTTATCAACATTAGAATTATTTCAGGAACTAACATAACTGTTAATGATTTTCTTTTTTTTTCAAATTTATTGATTTTTAATTTTTTAAAAATTTTCTTCATTTTGCTTGTATCATATGCAATTTTTTCTTTTTTCCTGTTTTTTTAAAAATTTTATTTAAGAATTATAAGGATACATGTGAGGATTTACTATATAAGTATATTATGTGCAGACGATGTTTGGGCTTCTAATGAGCCCTCTCTCTCCCTGTGCCCCTTATCCCTCCTTCCTCCTTTCCTCCCACATTTAGCAGTATCAAGTATCTGTTGTTCCCACCTGTGTGCTCGTGTGTCCAGTAACAAGAGTCTGCTTATGAGTGAGAACATGCAGTATTGAGTTTTTTGTTTCTGTGATAGTTCACTTAGAATGATGGTCTCCAGTTGCATCCATGTTGCTGCAAAAGACATGATTTTGTTCTTTTTTATGACTGCATAGTGTTCCATCATGTATATGTACCACATTTTCTTTATCCAGTCCACTTTTGATGGGCATCTGGGTTGGTTCCACATTTTTGTTATTGTGAATAGTACTGCAATGAACATGCAGGTGTCTTTTTGGTAAAGTGATGAATATTCCATTGGATACATTCCCAGAAGAGAGATTGTTGGATTATATAGTAGCTCAATTTTTAGTTCTTTGAGAAAACACTACTGATTTCCACAAATGTTGAACTAGCTTACATTCCCATCAATGGTGTAGAAGTGTTTCCTTTTCTCCTTAGCTTCACCATCATCTGTTGTTTTTTAACTTATTAATGATAGCCATCCTGACCAGTGTGAATTGTTGCTCACTGTAGTTTTTATTTGCATTTCTCTGATGATTAGTGAGGATGAGCATTTTTTCTTATGTTGGTTTGCCACTTGACTTTGAGAAGTGTCTGTTAATGTCCTTTGCCCACTTTTTATTACTGTTGTTTGTTATTGTCATGTCAATTTGTTTAAGTTCCTTGTAGATCCTGGGTGTTAGGCCTTTGTTGAATGCATAACTTGCAAATATTTTTTTCTCATTATGTGGTTGTCTGTTTACTCTCTTGATGGGTTTTTTTTTTTTCTTTTTGCTGTGCAAAAACTTTTCAGTTGGATAGGGTCCTGTTAATCATAGCTTTTGTTACATTTGCTTTTGAGGACTTGATCATGAGTTAATTGCCTACTCTGATGTCCAGGAGGGTTTACTCTAAGTTTTTATAGTTTGAGGTTTCACATTTAAGTCCTTGATGCATTTTGAGTTAATTTTTTTATATGGTGATATGTAGGAGTTCAATTTCATTCTTCTGTAGGTGGTCAGCCAATTCTCCTAGCACCATTTTCTAAATATGATTTCCTCTCCCCAGTGTTTGTTTTCATTGTCTTTGATGAAGATGAGTTTGTCAAAAGTCCATGTTTTTATTTTCAGATTCTCTGCTGTGTTCAAACTGGTGTATGTTACTATTCCTGTAAAGGTATCATGCTGTCTTGGTTACGGTAACCTTGTAGTTAAGTCTGAAATGTGGAAGTGTGATGCCTTCCATGACTTCTTAGTTTATAATTCTCACTTTTCCATTTGAAAAATGTAATGCCCTCCATGATTCTTTCCACTCCTTGAGAGCAAATAGTATTTGCTAATATTACAATAACAGAGAAGCACTATACATTTTTAAAATGACACAATATTTAAATAATTTCAGCAAGAGAAACATTAGTATGTTTAGTATATCTCCAGTCAGGTAACTTATATTTGTCATGCTTGCTATAAGTTATTCACATATCACTTTTTGTTAAAATGTTCTCTCTTGTATATTTTTACATGGCAGTATATTTATCTGGATAATAAATATTTAAGTGCATTTATATTCACAACAATTTAGAATTATTCTCTGTGTAAGTGTAATCCCACATATCAGTAATTTGTGTTTTAAGATTTTATATCACACAAACTTTATGATTTTTTGTCATATCTTCATTGCTCTAATCTCTGCCTTTGAACTATGAAATTATGTTAATATGTTTTCTTTCCAAGCCTTCCAAAAGAAGTAAAAATGTTCATATAATAGTATAATGCAGTTATTTAATAAAAATAAAACCTCATGTTTGAAATGTTTTAAATAATATATATTTCCAAGTAGACAAATACATTGTGTATTCTTGTTCTTATTTAGAAAGATCAGTTAAAGCTTCAGTTTGCTTCATTCAGTATGTCAACAAGGAACAAGCTGGGTATTTTTATAACAAATTCGTTCAAATAAATATTTTATTCACTTGTAAGCATTAACATCTCAGAATGATACAGATACCTACCTGTTCTCACTCTTTTCCATTTGTGATCACAGTTCTTTAATTGCCACCAAAAATCCAAAGCCGTTCTCTGTGTGCACAGACATTGATAGCTCTGCAATGGAGATGTGTTAATAATAAAATGTCAAGGCTTTCGGGGCTACATATATTATGAAAAGGTTAATGAGTAGTGCTACCCACAGCATCCTGGTTAGCTGACTTAGACATTTTGATTTTTTTAAAATGTTGATTTTTTTTCTTTTGGAAGAATATGTTGGCTGTGATTCTTATTAACTTCACAAATGAATGTACACATTTATGTCTTTTTGTTTGTCCTAGTTTCTACTAGGGCTGCCATAACAAAATACCATAGAATAGAATTTTGATTTTTAACAGTTCCTGAGGCTAGACCTTATGAAATAAAGGTACCAGCAAGGTTGTGTTCTGGGTAGGAACTCTCTGGCTTGCAAAAAGTCACCTTTTTGTATTGTACTGACATGATTCACATGCACATGAAAGGAGAGAGACAGAGAGCACGCTTTCTAGTGGATCTTTTATAAGAGCACTTATCTCATCATGGAGTCCCAGTCTCATCACCTCATCTAGCATAATTACTTTCTAAAGGCCCCTATCTCCACACTGGGATATAGGGTTACACCACACTGGGAGTTAAGGTTACAACACATAAATTTGGTATTGGTAGGGACACAAAAACAACTCAGTCGATAATACAAATATTTTTTAAACTATGAAAATAAGGTCTATGGCTGGGCTTGGTGGTTCAGCCTGTAATTCCAGCACTTTGAGAGGCTGAGGCAAGTGAATTGCCTGAGCCCGCGGGTTCAAGACCTGCCCGGGCAACTTGGCGAGACCTTGTCTCTACAATAAATCAAAAATTAGCCAGGCATGGTAGCACACGCCTATAGCTCCAGCTACTTGGAAGGCTGAGGCAGAAGGATCACTGGAGTTCAGCAGGTCGACGCTAGTGTGGCCATGAGCATGTTACTGCAAAGAAAAAGGAAAGAAAGAAAATAAGGACTATTATTTCAAAATATTTATATTTCTTTGTGGCTCACATGTTGTTGGATGAAAAATAATATAGAGGTCAAGAAAAAACTCCCATTCATCTTTGAACAGTTGTTAAGAAATCAGTTCATAAAAAGAGATTAGTGGGATAAATGACATACAAATTTATTAATATGCATGCACACAGAAGAGAAACACAGAGTGATCGCCCCAAATCCCCGATGGGGTTCAGAGATTACAGTAAGAATTCCCCAGTGGAGTCCAGGGATAACAGAAAGAACAGCGACTTGGATCATGGCAAAACAGGTTATCGGAGGAGGAGAAGAGGAGGCCTGGCTAGTAAATATGGCCTTGTAATAGAGATGAAACCCCAAGGGTAGCAGCCTTCAAAGAGAATACGGTGGTAAATATTTCTGGCAGACATTTCAAGGTGTCAGACTCTCAGTTAATCTTTTCTAGATCTGAGTAAGGAGCAAGGGAAAGCCTCAGTGAAAGCCTGGCTGTATCACTGCAGATTTTCTCTACAGGTGCAAATCTTCCAAAAATAAACAAACACAAAAATAGCTTTGCAGGCCTCTGAGCAGCCATTTCAAAATATGCCAAAGTATATTTTGGGGTAAATTATTTTGGTTTCCTTCAAAAACTAGGATAGGATTTTTGCCCTTCTTACTATATTGTGTTGTATTTTTTGCCTCCCTTTGTAAAAAGACTGAAAAATAATTGTTAATAAAAATAATAATAACAATAATGATATTTATATTCTTGGTCATAAGTAGGAGAAATTGGCTCTGGCTGTTTCCAGTAAAGGTTTTATTATTGGATGTAATGCACATCCAATTACTGTATTGGAGCATCATACTGATTGTAGACCAGAGACCCAGACTATGGAACTGTATAAAAATGAGACTCAGAGTACTTGACAACTAGAAAATCTGCTCAGAAAATTTCTAGAAACTCTGTCTCTACTGAACATTTTTCTCCAATGTCATTATCAACAAATTTATTTTTTTAATCAGAATCTCTAGATTAAAACTTCCAGATCAGAGAATCTGATTTAAACTGCTTCACCATTTCACATTTCTGAATCAGGCCACTGAATAAGAGTATATGACTGTTGTTTCAATTTACACTTCTTTAATAACATGATGTTGGGTATCTTTCCATATGTTTACTTGAATATTCAATTTTTTACATTTTACACATAATCAAATTGTGCTATCTGTAAATTAGGAAGTCAATGTTAAAGTTGTTCATGATGAGCATACCATATGCATAATAGATGAAAATAAGGAAATATTGCAAAGCTAGAAATATACATAGCGGTGGTTTCTTTAGCCCATGCCAGTTCTGGCAAGTCTCCGTTTCTTTTCTCCCTTCTTTCTGTAATCAACTTTGTTGGAAACATAAATAAAAGAAATAGAAATAGATCCCACATTTTTGTTCTTCTAGAAACTACTCATGCATACTTACCAGAATATATTATCAGCCTTTTCCATAGCCCATTACTGCCTTTGAGCAGTTTCTCAGTTGTGATCATTTACCCAAGGCGTAACTCAAATCTGTATTTTAAGTATTCTGTTTTTTTTATTGTTCTGCCTTTAAAAAGATTTGTTATCCATTGAGGTATTTAGAACTAAAAATGAGAATATCAGGAAGAAAATTAGATTCCCGGTTTTATCCATAGTTCACCCAGTGTCCAGTATATAACAAGAGCCCTACGTCTTGATAACAACCAGAATCTATCATCCAGGACAATATCTTGAACACATTGTTTTGCCTTTTTTTCCTGAGATTCAACTATAAGTTATTCAAAATTAGCAGAAGCCCTCAAAATGACTATGTGGCAGTTTTATTTTGTAACCATTTCTCTATTTCTGGTGAAGGAGTCCTTCTTTGTGTCATAAATTTGAGTCTAGAATCCCAGCAGTCTTGAGATCACCAGGTAAAGGAAACAAAGATTATTTTTTAAAAGGTTATTTAATATAACTATCCTCTCATATATACACACAAACATTCACAATTGTCTTTGTTATTGAAAAATATATTAAGTACTGTTTCAGGGCATGTAACAAATATTTGAAATAGTAGTTCAAATGAATATCACATAGTATGGCAATAATACACTTCCATGAGGAGAGAGAGAGAGAGAGAGAGAGAGAGAGAGAGAGAGAGAGAGATTGAGAGAGAGAGGGAGGGAGGGAGGGAGGGAGGAAAATAATTGGTGAGAGTGACAAAAGAAAACTGATGTTTGCAAAGTTTTCTTACACACATCAGAAGAGATTAAAGCAATATACTGCTAGAGTTATTTATTTCCTTGATATTTTAGAATTGAAACATATTTTACCCATAACACTAATTTGTCTATGACCTCTTATTACCTTACTATCTTATTACAAAGAATATGATTTAAGATTGGCATGAACTTTGAGAGGCTGAGGCAAGAGGACTGCCTGAGCCTAGGTGTTTGAGAGCTGCTTGGGCAACTTCGTGAGACCTTGTCTTTACAAAACATTTAAATTTTAGCTGGGTGTGGTAGTACATGCTTGTAGTTTCAACTACTTGGAAGGCTGAGATGGAGGGATCACTTAAGCCCAGCAGTTTGAGGCTACTTCATCCTGGGCGGCAGAGTGAGACACTGACTTAAAAACAAAAATAAGGAAGAAAATTTAAATCCTTTAGAATGGCAAAGAAAATCTCTCATGATTCAGTCTCAGTCAATATTTCTAAACCTCAATTTATTATAATCTCATTTTAATTCTAACACTGGATTTCTACCCCGATTGCCCTCAAAGTTCTCCAATTTAAGAACACTAGGCAGCAGAAATTCTACATTTCAGAAACGTGTGGTCATCCCACTTATTTTTCTATCCCTGCGAAACTTTTCCACTTTTGGTTGTCTGGAAAGCCTTGTGAGATGCCCTCCTGACCTCTTACTGAACCAGATCTTGTCTCAGATGCCACATCCTCTGTGAGTTCCCCATTTACTTTCTCTTGCATCTTTAATCACTTTCCCTGTTGTACTCCTAGAACATTTTGAGTGTAAATCATTGTTTAATTTGCTCTAAAGTTAATCGTTTACCCACCCTTATTACCTACTAAATGGTAAGAATAGAGATCATGCCATTGTCATTCTTGCATCTCAAGTGATAAGAAAAACCAGTATTCATTTGTTGAGTGCTGAATATTTGCCATTTTTAGTCATGGAAGCAATTAGTTTATGTGAACACCTTCTCAAATGGAACTTTGACCTTGAACTTTGACTTTGACCTTAGACATACATTCATATTCAGTGATTTTTTAAAATATATACTTATTTAAAATTTAAAAAATTATCATCTAGCTTGCTAAAGATATAAATACAAGATAAAACAATTTAAAATACATTATTTCACTCACAGTATTAAAATAAATGTACTGAAAATTTTTTATTGACAAGAAAAAAGATGATTTTCCTTAAAACCCTTGGTATATTTTTCAAAATTAAGATATTAGACAGCAAAAATTTTGTTAATTTGTTCAAGAAAGAAACAAGGCCAGAAGTGGTGGCTCATGCCTGTAATGCCTGCATTTGGGGAGGCCGAGGCAAGAGGATTGCCAGAGTCCAGGGTTGAGATCAGCCTGGGCAACTTGGTGAACCCTTGTCTCTACAATAAATCAAAAAATTATCTGAGCATGGTGGTGTGCTGTAGTTCCAGTTACTTGGAAAGTTGAGGTGGAAGCATCATTTTTGCCCAGCAGGATGAGGCTGAGGGGCCATGAGAGTATCACTGCATTACAGCCTGGGTAATAGTGAGACTCTGACTCAAGAAAAGAAAAGAAAAGAAAAGAAAAGAAAAGAAAGAGAAATAAAAGAACAGGAAAGAAAGGAAAGGAAAGGAAAGGGAAAGAAAGAAACAAGATATATTGATTAATGAATAAGTAAATACATAATTAAGGTTTAACATATGATCACTGATATACTCAGTGTTATTAGAAACAATCTCTTAGCCAACCTGTGGGACTTACTATAGTGGTAGAATTGCTAACAGAAAATTAAGATTTTACCTATAAATTTCAGAACTGAAGCTAATAAAAATTTCACATAGTCATTTTTAGATTTGACAGGCAGGTGGCTCATGAATACACTGGACACTAAAATACAGTCCAGATGCAAGGTAGTTAAAATTGTAGCCAGTCTCTGGTTTAACAGTGGAATTTTAATGTTCTATTCCCAAATAGCTCCAGGGAAAGACCTATAAAATGACAACAAATGCCATATTCTCCAATATAACAAATGACACAAATTCTCCTAAGTTTCACCAAGACAATATAAAGCAGGTTTCAGTCAACACATCTTGATGATGTAACATCTAGTCTTTTTGGTGTTCTAAAGTTTTTGTAAAACTTAGAATACAAATTAGAAAATGAGCCATCAGGATAACTTGCCAGCCCAGCGATATCTATACCCTAGATCTCAAAAGGCAGGGTCAATTAATATCTGAGGCCACATAGACTCACAGCAAAATAGTGAACTATTCTTGACAAAATAACTATTTTGTACATTTTTTTCTATAATAACAAAATGATCACAGTAGTTAAAATAGCAGGTTACTGATAATTATCATTCTGACAAGTGATTTTCAGAAATTGTCTTATTTATTTAGCCCCCACTGAGAAGCAAAAGTTTGCAGTGATTGGAAGCCAGCGAGGACCCAGAATATAGTCCAGAAATTTGCAAGTGTGGGGCAAATTTCCTTGTGCCCTCTGTACCACAGGACCCATGTGGACAATGATTCTCTGTCTTTTCCATATTTTGGAAATTCAGACAGAGGAGATAAAGCCATGATAGACAACGGAACTTTAAATAAACAGAAAATATTTTTCTCTACCTGGCATGCTCTAGTGTTTCTTCACTACGGTTAGGCCATTTAAAAGATGAAAAAATCAGAAATCCAACTGGTGAAGACAAAGTCATGTAAATGGAAAGTGAAAAACCCAGGAATTTTTACTCACAAAGTTTAAAATTCAAAATCCATATTCGCAACAACTGAGTTATACTGTTCAACCAACTTTCTTGCACTTTTATATTTGATACCCATTTAATAAAGCGTAAGTTATAAAATAGTTTTAAGATGAAATAAATTACATAAAATGTCCATTATATAGTACTTATAAAAGTAGTTTGGTATACCATTCTTCCTTAGGTTTTATAGAAACCTATGTCAAATATTTATATTTGAATAAAATAATAACAATAATCATTGTAATTATTCCCAGAACTCATTGTTAATTATGGAACTTAGTAATATATTTTTAAAATATTTTTCAAAGGAGTTTTAAAAAGCAACTTACACTATCATGTTATTAATGTAGAAATAAGATAATTAAACCCTCAAAGTCCTTATCTTCAGTGATTCATGATCATTTTTCATGTTATTGTTTCAATTTGTTCAAATTATCCAGGTGCAAAAAACACAAGCAAATAAAAAAGGGAAAACTGGCTTATGTCATCTGAATCTATTCAGTAATGATTTAATATGAAAAATTTGTTACACAAAAAACTGAGGTTAATTTTCATAGCGAGCAACATATGACTCTCCATGAGGACACAGCTTTGATCATTAGGAGTTGTGTTACTTGTTATAAATAAGGCGAGCACTGGGAATATTTCCAAAGCAATGTTTTCCCAAGAGAAAGTGGCACAGGGCTTTTGGGGGGTAATAGAGAAGGAAAAAGGGGGCACATCATCACATGTAAGGAGAGACTGCAATAGCACAGGCGGACATAGGGAGTCATCATGACAGTACACAGGTCTCATATTACAGTAAGAAAGCCCTAGCTGCCCCCAGGGTGGAGATTTTAGCCTGATAATGAGGAAAGTGCACCTGGATCCATCTAAAAGCTGTCAAAGTCCGTCGGGAACTGGTTTCAGCCAACTAAATGACTACAGACCACATAGGGATAAAAAAAGAAGAAAAAAAAAAGAGAAAGAAAAGGAAAAGGCTATAAGGCACTACAAGACAGAAAGCTGCAAAACAGGCTGATTGTTCAAGCTGGTTGAATTACTATAGTCCCTGGAGACCCTCCCTTTCAGCTTATAATTTTTTATTAATTTTCTTATAACCTAGACAATTTCTATTTTCTTTGTCTCAGAAAAAAGGCAAGAGTATTGCTCTCGGGGCATTATCCAAGTAGAGGTGTGCTGAATTCACCTTTGAGTTCCAATTGCAAGCCCAAGTTGGCATCCAGGGTGCTCTACATCATCTCCTACATGTCCTGGTATGAGCACCTACCTCTTTTACACATCATGCAGTATAGGTACAAATATTTATCCCCTTTTTATTTATTGGTTTAATTTCTCATATAACTAATCACAAACATCAGTCTAGTCATTATTGTTCCAACTGTCCCTTATTGTCTAAGGATAAAATTTAACAAGCAAGGAGATGATAGACAGATAGTTCTTCTCCCATAATTGGCAGTATTGGAATCAGACAAGCCATCCCAATATAAAAAACTATAATACCTGTTTAAATAAAGAAATAAAACTAGAGATGAGCGGATTGTCTGAGCCCATGGGCTCAAGACCAGCCTGAGCAACTTGGCAAGCCCACATCTCTACAATAAATTTAAAAAAGAAAATTAACCGGGCATGATGGTGTGTGCATGCTGTTTCAGCTACTTGGAAGGCTGAGGTGGAAGGATCACCTGAACCCAGCAGGTCTAGGCTGTGGTGGCTATGAGCTGTGAATGTGCCACTGCACTCCAGCCTGGGCGACAGAGTGAGACTCCAATTCAAAAAAAAAAAAAAAAAGAAAGAAAGAAAATGAGACAATATTAATATAAGTAGAGAGTTTATCACGGCCAAATTTGACAATGCAGCCAAGGACACAGACTGAAGTTTCCCTGAATATGTGTCCTGATTAGCAGAAATAACAAGTTCAAAAAAGAAGGGGCAATTTTTAAGTTCAACATAAACAATTAATTGGCTATACATTGTCCTTTGTATCACAAATTCCAGAAACATGAAGATAATGGGTGTATAAGGTATGACAGGATTTTATGTAATTTTTCAGCTAGTTTGGAAACTATAAATAAGGGGAAAATGCCTCTAAACAATTGTTTTCAGGGCATGAATGTGGGATTTGGAGTAGAAGTAATAGAAATTCATTCTCATTTCTTTCTTGGTCAGAAAAATTTTGCACACCTCACATTCTTCAGAATGCTCTGAGCTACTTTCATATTTTATACTGTGTAATATATATAGGAGTCAACTCTTTTATTCTCAGATGACATATAGCCTTTAAGATTTCAGGTCCTTAGAGAATACAAATATATAAATCAAGGCCCACGGTCATACCAGCTCTTCCTAGAGACAACTTCTTGACCATAGTGCAATGAGCTATAATCTAATCAGAACATGGCAGTACCACAAAGCTAAATAAAAAAAAAAAATGAAGAAGAAGAAGAAGAAGAAGAAGAAGAAGAAGAAGAAGAAGAAGAAGAAGAAGAAGAAGCAGCAGCAGCAGTTATCAGTTACTGGGGCAGCTAAACTATCTAGAATCTATGAGGCAGATCACCAGAGAGGGATCATCTGCTAGACAGTAGGGAAAACAATCTAGATAAAACAAATTTACAAAAGGCTCATCAGAGAGAAACTGCTAGCGACTGGAGAGAAAAACAGAGATAACTGAGGTTAAGCAATGCTGGGAAATATTTCAGGTCTGGCTCAATTCAAGTTGTGAAAATTTGTAACATATTTTTGTCACTCCAGTACTCAAACTGAGGCACAGACTATTGTACTTTCTGCAGTAGACTTGACCTAAGACAGTATACATAAAAGCTTTGAGAAGAACTGTTGTACACATAGTTTTAATGTTGAAAGTAACACCATGTTACAGGGGACATTAAAAAAAAGTTATGAGCTTTAAACACATCTGCACATGGTGTGCAATCAACACATGCTGACCTTCGTATATAGACCAAGCATAAACCATCTTCATACACAAATTGAAGATGATCAAAAACAGTTGACATATCTACTAAAATAAAATTAACATCTTCTAGAAAAATAGAACAGAATATATGTACTATCAGCAATGTTCAGTATAGAAGAAATTATCTAATTTATGTAAATAAACAGAAAAATGTAATCTAGAGTCAAATAAATAAAGGAATCAATATAAAACTGTCCCAAGATGGCTGATAGGTGTTGCCTTTAGGAGACTAAGATGCTAAAATTATTGTAAAGATGTTTCCTAATTTTCTCCCCAGGAAGTATATGAATAGACCGAAGGAGTCAGAGATGAAAAATGTTGTGACCTTAAAGAATGGTCAGTAGACATTTTCCACTATGCAAAGCGAGTTGGAAGAAAAAATTGAAGAAATATTAGCAGAGATTTAGGAAATTATGGGCTAATTAAATAGTGTAAATACATAAGATAAGAGGATGATCTCAGAGGAGAAGACAATGAAGATAGAAAAACATGCAAAAAATCATATAAAATAATCTCTAAAAAATGCCAAATTTGATAAAATTCTGCAATTACAGATCTAATTAGTTCAGCAAAATGCAAACAGGATAAATATAAATTTAACCACAATTTGGCTCATCATGACCAAACAAACATGAAGATAAAAATCTTGAAAACATCAAGACAAAGATGTCACATTATGTGCAGTATCTCAAAGATAAGAATGAGAGCTGACCATATCGGAAACAATTGAGACCAGAATATGATAAAAACCTTGTTAGGGCAAGAAAATGAGTGGATAGGAAAAAAGAGATGGAGACAGATTTCTCAGCAGCAACACAGGTTTATTCCAAGGAGGAAAACCCACAGAGGGGACTCCAGAAAACTGAAGCACACCACTGCTTACAGGCTAGGGCAGTTATAGGGTTGGGGATAAATTTTGTGGGTTGGCATTGCTAGGGGGTAACTAAGGATTGTGGTTAAGTAAGTTGAGAAGAAGACTTGCAGTTAGGCTAGGTGTAGGATGCTTTGCAGTCTATCCTGGTAGATAATTTTCCATCCCGGGGCAGCTAGCAAAGTGACAGGGTACTCTATTCCTGCTAGTAGGGGTATGAGTTGGACTGCTCTTTTAGATCTGGTTAAAGATGAAGAGACTGGAGCTAGTAAAGGGAGTTGGAGGGTTTGGATATCTGGTAGGATACTGGTATCTGGTGTTTGGTAGACTATGATGCAGATGCCTGATCAATTAGCAGTCAGGTAAAGATAGGAAGAAGTGCCACATAAGAAAAATTCTCCTGGGGTAGAAAGGCAAAAGCTATAGGAGATAGTGGTTATTAATGCTTCTCCCTTCTTACCGGTATAAAGTTTAAATTCCCAAATGGAGTAGCAACCTGCAAGTGTAGCTCCGGTGAGGTCATATATTATTGTGTGAGGTCATATACTTGTATTGTTGATATACTGGTAGAGACAAGTAACTGAGGTCAACTCTTGAGGGTTGTGTGAGGTTTAGACATGATCATAAGGAAAAGTCTGGACATTTGTGCCAGGGTGCCCCAGAGTTAAAGTGTTGCATTCCCTTTGTTAATTTAGCACATGGGTGACGGTTTACACATGCAGGACATGGCCCATTGACATGAAATGGATGTGAATAGATGTCCTTTTCTATGGATGGAGGGCCAGAAAATAGGAGAGGGCATGTCCAGACTCCGAGATGGTAGGTTATGTGATTTCTGGAAGACTGAAGAGAGAGCATATATTTACAAAGATGAGGAGGGAGAGTTTCTAAGGGGGATGTGTGGAAGAGATTAGAGAAGAAGTGCCAGATGCAAAAGAGTGCCAGAGTGGTTAATGTGACTCAGGAGGCAACGGGTCCCCAGATTGGAGATTTGGAGTTTTTTGATTGGAGATGGGTATTGATAAGTTGGCAAACTTAGTAAATTGTGGGGATTAGTGATTGTAGGTCATCTTTTTCAGTTTTTCAAAGTTAGTGATAGGTTCTACCAAAGGTTCTCCTAGAAATTTGAGATGTGTATTCATGTTAGTTTGTGTCCAAGGAGTTAAGTTGAGTGGGATGGCTGTGAAGTGTTGTGTTTGGGTTGACATGCAAATCTAGCTATTAGATATGTTTGTGTTGTTTAGAAATTGGTGTATGAGATTGATGCTAGGAATCCAGCTATTAAAGGGTAATGTAAATGAGAATGTAACAGATATAAAGGCTATTGTGAAGATAAGGGGCCAGTGTTGGGGGTTGTTAAGCTTCATGGTGAGATACTTCAAGTAGATGTAGCACTTCCCAAAGCAGAATACAGGTTAGAAAGGAGTACCAGTGGGTAAGATCAAGAGAGAAATTGCACAGACCTCCTGTAGCCAAAGATCAGCAATTATTGAGAGTAGTTCATTTATTGAGGCAGGTGGATTATTAGGGGGGCAAAGGGTAAGATTAGAGAGGAAGATATACAAGAAATTATTGAAGGTAGGTTTCATTAGCGTAGAGAAGGTAGGAGGTCCACGGGATGCTACAGTCTGGGCTTTTTTTATAGAAATGATTATAACACAAGCTAAGATGACTACTATAGCAGCAACTATTGGCAGTATTATTAAAAGAATATCCATATAAAATATTAAATTTGGACACTTATCTTTTTGTGGTTTTAGTTGGAAGCTTCAGCTGGAGACAGGCAGGTCTTCTGGGTTGGTGGAAGAGGGTTTCCAGGACCTTGGAGTTGTAGGTGCTTTTTCTTAAAAATCCTGGAAAATGAACTGAAGTACTTGCAGTTGGGCCAGAGGGACTGGGAAGAGTGGTATGAGTATGGGTCCTGGAGGGACATATATGCTTTTATTTGTACATGCACATCTTATGTATCTTTGTGAGTATCCTGATAACATATGCATCCCTCTCTACATAGACATTTTTGTCCTTTTGTATTTTCAAATATTGTTTGTGTTCACGAGTTTACAAGTCAGAATTCACCAATGCTGGAAGGGTTGAATTGTAGGTGTAACCTTCTCTTTTTGTGTAACCATTTAAGATGAAGGCATAGAAGGTGTCTGAGAAAGGTGTATGAATCTACTGAACTACCTTCTAGTGGGTTTTGATAAATTGCAGCTTTTATTTGGCAGAACACATTTAGTGAGTTCATCATTATGTTGGTCATCTCTCCATTGGCAGATGGAGCAGTGCAATTGGGACTTAAGTTTTATTAGACTAAATAAATAGATTATCTGGGACTTGGGGCATAATGCTGACAATGCCCCAAAAGGATAAAATCCGAATTGCTCTAATAGCCTAAATCCTTACCTGTTCTTTAGACAGGTGGATAAGGATTGAAAAGTTAGTATATAACTTTGGATCCAAATTTGTTTTAGGCAAAGAAGTAAAAGGGAACTTAAGAGTGGGGGGTTTTGGCCCTATAAAATTCCTCCTAAAAGGAGAAAATTGAGGGCTGGCATAGGTATCCCGTTGGCTGCACTATGCTGATATATAACATGATAGAAAAAGCAGCCCAGATGTAATGGAGGAAAGAACTTGCGGGGGAAGTATCCTTTCATTGTAGTTCGCCAATTTCTAATACATCTTTGGATTAAAGTTTTTGCTCCTTCACTTCCTTTGGTTTTTAGAAAGAAGCAAAAACAGCATTGTTCTGTACTACATTCTCTATGTTTGGGTCTTATTTATTAAGTATAAACATTTCTTTTTTTTAAATTTTAATCAGAATTTTTTATTATGATATTGTGGGGTACAGTCAAGGATTAGGTATTCAAATATGCTTTGTTCAGGCACCCTTGTTGACAAGAGGTGTCTTTCCATCCCTAGACAGATATTAACTACCATTAATCCCATCTCTCTTCCCCTCCCCCCGCATAGTTTCCCATCTCTGTCAGTCATTTTCTTATAGTATTATACTGGATGTTCAAAGTTCACTACATGAGTGAGAACATGTGATACTCAGTTCTTTGTTTCTGTGAGAGGTCACTCAGTATTATAGATTCTAGTTCCATCCAAGTTGCTGCGAAATTCATGATTTTTTTTTTATGGCTGCATAGTATTCCATCGTGTATATGTACCACATTTTTTAATCCAGTCCTCTTTTGATGGACAGCATGGTTGCTTCCAGGTTCTTGCTATTGTGAACAATGCTGCGATAAAAGTACGTGTGCAAGGTATCTTTTTTATAGAGGGATCTGAGTTCTTCAGGGTATATTCCCAGTAGAGGAATTGCGGGGTCATATGGGAGGCTGATATTTAGAGCTTTTAGGTATCGCCACACTGCTTTCCACAGAGGTTGCACTAGTTTACACACCCACCAACAGCGTAGAAGTGTTCCTTTTTCACCACACCCTCTCCAGCAACTGTTATTTTTTGAGTTATTGATAATTGCTTTTGTATTTCCTTAGGGTCCAATGTGACTTCATCTTTTGTGTTTCTGATTGTGTTTATTTGGGCTTTTTCTCTCTTTTTCTTGGTCAGTCTAGCTAGGGGACCATTGATTTGTTTATCCTTTCAAAGAACCAGCTTTTTTTCATTGATTTTTTGTATTATCTTTTTGTCTTCTATGTCCTGGATTTGGGCTTTTATTTTGGTGATCTGGATTCTTCTGCTGAAATTAGGGTTTTTGTGGTCTTGCTTTTCTAGCTTCCTTAGGTGGCTTGTTAGGCTGTTAATTTGTGA
>CAUYQG010058657.1:0-65912 GCA_963574415.1 Tarsius wallacei | reverse complement strand
GGGGGTCCCTGAGCCTCGGACCAATGCGTCTAGCTGTGGGCAGTGGGGTAGGGGAAGGAGGGCAAGAGACTTTTTGGGGAACTCACATTCGGAGAATCTCACAGTTCCGCCTGTGTTGCCGCCATCTTGACCGCAATCCCTACTAACTGCTTTTAAAGAGTAGCCCCAGGCAAAGCGAAGTGCCAGTGAAAAAAGGCATTTTAAAGCACTTAGGTGAACTAAAGTTACAAGATTAAGTTTCACAGGAAAATCTCTCTGTCCTCTCTGTCGGTATAAATATCTGGGGGTGGGCTAATATTCCATCAATCCTGTCACTGGTGAGACAAAGAGAGAGAGGGAGTGAGAGAGCGAGAGATAAATAAAAATAAAAGAGAGAAAATTATAAAAAACAATCTCGCTTTGCAGCACCAGTACAACTCTTGATCTGATCTCCAAGGCTTTAATAAAAATGCTATTAGACTATTCAAGACAAAAGACTTTTCTCCTATTCCCAGAAAGATGACAAAAATGCAGAAACAAAACCTTAAAGATAACAACTACCACGACGCTCACATTCTACCTCCTAACTTCTATTTAAAGCCCTAAATGAATATTTTCACAATTATGTAAAGTAATGCATATGTTAGCTTTATTAATCCAATCCATAACGTATTTATATTTCAAAACATTATATTGTTCACAATAAATCTATGCTTTTTTATTCGGCAATCTAGAAATTATTATTTTTTAATACCGAATGTTAGGATTAGTCAAGGATAACAAGGGTCTGAGCAATTTAAATATATTATTTTCACCAAATTAAAAAAAATGCATCAAGATAGAATTCACGATTCTCTTTTGAAGTAGATTCATTTGTTTCTAATTAATCTACATTAATAATCAATGTTATTTGTTGTTTCACAGTTCTAGGAGGGATAGATCTATACGCTTGTTAAAGCCAAAACTCTAGAATTAAAACGTTATCATATTTCTTTGGTGGGACAGGAAAGAAGACTCTTCAGGGGAGTCATAAGTTTCTTCTAATTGTGCATTTGTGCATACATATATTTGCTAGGCATATGGATCACAATTTTTCTAATAATTTAAAACCCATCATCTTTCTTTTCTTTGTCTGACTGTCATCTACCACTCTTTTTATAGTTGCCTATACAATTTAATAGATTTTGTAAAACTTTAATTAATAAATTGTTCCACTTAGCAAAAATAAAAATAAAACATTTTCAAACAGTAGACAACTTATTATGGAAAAATGGCATATTATTAATTTATGCTTGTCAATATAACTGTATATAAATGCAAATGATTCGTGTACCTAATACATCATTTTTAATTGGTATTATATACAAAGGTTTATTTTATGTGCGTGATATGAGAGCAAGCAAATTTGGAACATACCAATTGATTATGACAAGGTGTACAAGTCTGACACACATAGGAGGGGGGACCACCTCAAAACATAATTTATTTATAAAAAATTTTGTATTTTTTCTTACATGTTTAAACTTAAGTTACCTCCAATATACTCTTCATTTTATGCAATACATCTATCGAGATGCTTTTTCCACTTCTCGAAACAGTTTTTGAACTCATCAATTTTGATGCTCTTTAAGTTTTTATTGATTTTTGTTTCACCTTTTCTACATGGGCAAAACTTTTCGCTTTGAGAACTTTTTTTATTTGGGGAAACAAAAAAATGTCACTCAGGGTGAGATGGGGTGAAGAGAGAGGGTGGGGAATGAGGGTCATGCTGTTTTTAGTTCAAAAGAAAAAAGTGCTGATCACTCAGTGTGGAGCGGGCAGGTTGTTTGTGTAAATCACCCATCAGGAAATAGGCACACATGTTGAAAGAATCTTTAAAAAAAAAAATTCCACTAAAACCTAAAGCAGCCTCTCACAACAATGCTAGGTGGTACACTGATACCCATGAGTTTCTAGAACACTTAATCAGTGGGGGAAGCCTGTGTTACTAGGTATCGGCCTTACAAAAAATAATTCCACTTTTTGGGAGGAGTCTCCTTGAATTTTCACTGTAGGACTAGACTTGCCAAGACAGCAGAAATATTTCCATGCATTGGTCAAAACTTGCTCTCACCTGAACAAAGCTAAACATTTCTGCCATTTTTCTTTAGTTCTCAAGTGGAACGTGATGTAAATCACAGATTGGTTTGTTAGTAAAGCATAGGTATGTGTGTGATCTGCTATGTATATTTATATGAGATAGTACACATTTTTATCATAATTTTAAAAGTTATTTGTGTATTTACAATGCTCTAGGCATTTTGAGGGCTAGAAAAAGAATAAAGAACTTTGGGACAAAAACATTTATGCACATAATTTAATAACTTAATTTGAAATATGAACAGCAGTGATTCAAATCTGAAAAAAAATTATATGATTTAATTTAAAAATTAAGGAGAGCAGTTAAAATTCCTAAACATTATGTGTAAAACAAAAATAAAAAGACTCTTAAATGTGGAGATAAAAAGCAGAATATCTAGAGACTTTAGGACCCAAGAAATGACATGGTGGGGAGTTCCCTAGGTTTTTGGTGTGTTTGTTTCTTTTTTCTTTTGCCTTATGTATTCTAGACATGAAGCTGAAAATGCCAACAACCAAAGAATGACAAAGAGTGAAAAAAATAAAATAAAAACAAAAACCATAGGCAGTTCTCTATTTAAAATATCAGAAAACAGGCATGTTAACAAGATGGAAAATTTTATACAATAATCTCTCCTCTTTGCAGGAAAACACTTCAGAAAAATAACCGAGTTCCCACCTCACCTATGTCAATCAAAGCTTAATGGGGACCCTAGGTTTCCTGCTCACCTGAGAATGATGAATGCTTCTCCCATCCA
The DNA here is from genome assembly GCA_963574415.1 of Tarsius wallacei. Taxonomy (NCBI): domain Eukaryota; kingdom Metazoa; phylum Chordata; class Mammalia; order Primates; family Tarsiidae; genus Tarsius; species Tarsius wallacei. The sequence goes on along the minus strand of CAUYQG010058657.1, from coordinate 63,057 downwards.
GCAACTATGGCAAAGCCAGAGGTGGCCTACAGCAGATTCTGAATTTTTACAACTTCATGATGGAAACAAAGCTACCACTGCCCTGGTGTCAACGTAGGCCACATTGTGGTAATATCTACACTCCTCTCAGTCAGGGCGCATCAGCAGAGACCTAACAGAGAGCCTGAACTTACACTCTCACCCAGAAGTAACAAGGACTCCCTTACCACCTCAAATGTCAACAAAGACCTTGTGGGGATCCTTACATACAAGTCATGAAGTGTCAGTCTCCACTCCTTTCACTAAAAACAGAAGGTCTCAATAAGTTGCAGAGTCTCATGTCACATAACCAAAATAGCCACAGTGCGATAAAAACATCACTCATTATAACAAGGACCAGAACAATATCTTTGGGATCTACATTTTACAGAGTTTATATGCTTAACCCCAAATGTACGGTCTTTAAAATGAAAGATTGATAAGTTGAACTTCATCAAAATTTTAAATGTGATCTTTATAAAAGACCTAACTAAGAGAAGATGAAAAGAAAAGCTAATGTCTATCATAAAATGTTTGCAAGACATCTATTTGAGTGAAAACTGCTATGTAGAATACAGGACACTTGGAGCTCATCAGTAGAAAACCAAAGCATGCAATTTGAAAATGGACAAAAGACAAGAACAGACCTTTCATGAAAGAGGATATAGAGATGACAAATAAGCACATGAAAAAAATGCTAAACATCTTTAGCCATCCATGAAGTGCAAAATGAAATCATAAAGATATATGACTCACACCTATCATAGTGGTTAAGATAGCAAAAACATTAAATATAAAGGAACACCACCAAATCCAGACAAGAACATGGAGAAATTTGATTGCACGTATAATGTTGGTGGTAACGTAAAACGAAAGCCACTTTGGAAAACGATTTGGTAGTTTCTTAAAAACCTATACTCAAAATTTCCGTATGGCCAATCAATCATACTCCTTGGCATTTATCTCAGAGAAATAAAAATGTGTGCAAAATCCTGTACGTGAATGATCATAGCAACTTTATTTATAATTGTTAAACACTGTCAACAGCCCAGATGTCTTTCAATGGATAAATTGTTAAAACAAGCTGTGGTACATTCACCCCATGGAATACCACTCAGCTCTAAACAGAAGTGACTACTAATACATACCTTGGAGGGACATCCAGAGAATTATGTTGAATAAAAACCATCCAATCTCAAAGAGCTAATACTGTATGTTTCCATTTACATAAGCATTCATGAAATGATACGATTATAGGAATGGGATACCAATTAGTGGTTGCCAAGGGCTAAATACTGAGAAGGGTAAGTTTGGAAAGAAAGTGCATATGACTGCTTAAGTCCAATATGAGAAAGCCTTATGATGATGGCAATGTTTGTTACTTTAGGTCAATTTCATATCCTTGTTGTGATAGTGTACTATGGTTTTGCAAAATGTTACAGTTGGAGGATATTGGATAAAGTATATATGAGATCTTTGTATTATCTCTTATATCTGCATGTGGATCTACAATTATCTTGAAATTTAATAATTTAATTTTAAAACAGCAAACAAAATAAGAAAAACAACAAAACTCAGCACATCAAGTTGAGAGAGGTCATAGAGTAAAAGCTTTATACGTAATACTGAAGTATCTATCTGCAAAACCTATAAAAGTCTGCTGAAATAGCTTGCCTGACAACAGTTAGGAACTCCATTTTGTAACAGATCTTCCATCTTAGCCTAGAGATGACCCCCTTATGTAACCTTCTCATAATCATACCGCACACCCACATTCCTGTGCCCCTGGGTGATTGGAAACTCCCTAGTTGTGTAAATTCTATAACCATCCATACCCCTTACTAATCATATGGTTTGCAAGAAATATCAATCAAACTGTACAGCTTACATAATGTTTACCTTTAAAAGACCCACTTCACTCTGTTCTCCACTGAAAGCCATTTGGGACACTAGTCTGTTCCCGGTCGCCGGCATCAATAAAAGACACACAATCTGACCTTCTCTGCGTATTGGAGTCATTTCTCGCAATCCAGCTATAACAATACCTTTAACAGAACTATTTTCCTCCTTTTTAGACAAAAGGTCCTCATATTTTAGTTTTGTGTTGAGACTCATAAATTATGTAGCGGTTACTACTTAGGAAATATCTGTGTGTATATCATCTTATTTTTCTGAAACTTCCAAAAAATTATGTATGACTACTAATTGTGATTCTGGGAAGAGGTCACACCGTAGAAGCTATTTGCTGCCTGCTATGACTGGTCCTGCTCTAAACTGCAATATTTTCCCCAATTCATTCACTTTTACTTTCCATCGTATGTCTTTCTCTTGTCTTGTTTCCTTTCTCATCACCAGTTTCCACAATCCCACTCTTGAGTCTTTCACCAGTATCGTATGGAAGATCTCTCTCACCATGCCCCAGTAAGTTGCCTGTGTTTTGTGTCTCCCCTTCCATGAATCTATACTTTGACATGTAGGAAATGTTCAAAATTCAAAGTTTGAAAGATCAAATATGTTTAAAGGGTAAATGAGCAATTGAAATGTTTGCAATGAATCATATATAAGAGAAAAGTATCAGTGGGGATTGTGTTGCTTCTGCTTGCAAGGCTGAGGTCAGTAGTCCTTATTTCTCTCTAACTGTATAGTAATATCACCTGGAAGGCTTCTACAATATACTGATGTCCAAGAACAATTAAATAAAAACTCTGTGGTTGGAGTCAGAAAGTTATTTTTTTTTAAATCCAAAATAATGGATGTGCACATAAGGCTAAAAATCATAATAAATTGTTCTCAAATGAAAATGAGGAATCACCTGAAAATGTTTCAAAGATGAAGGTTACCCAGGAAAATTCTTAGAAAATTCTAAATGAAAGAAATGTGCAATACTCAGAAATCTTCAGTTTAATGACCTCTCCCCACTAATCACATATCTCAGATCATTCTGATACAAAGAGTCTGGCAATTAATATTTCAGATGCATTGTTTTAGATAAACAAATCTTTCCTATCATCATAATATTCAATAAGTTGTGTCCTTCATTATCCTACTTTGATATATTTGCATTTTAATGAGGTTAAAGCTCTAATAAGACTCCTATTTAGGAGTATGTAGATGTGTAGGTGTAGATGATAAACTGTGGTAGGAGTATAATGGTGGGTATATGGATTGATCTTAGTCCTTTCTTTGTAATGTAATAAGGACTAAACACTGACTTTTTTTTTTTAATCTTGACATATTCCTAAACTAAGGCCCTGAAGAGACAAGATTTTTATTGTCTATATTGTGTTATTATTCTCTTTCCTCAACTCACTCATTTCCTTTACTTCCTTCAAACTTCCTTAGATAAATACTTGCTAGCTAATTGCAAATGAAAACATTCTGCTTTCGTGGAGCTGAATCATTGTAAATCTTACGTATATTAATTTGTGGTTTCTTGTAACTCCTATCCTCCTGACGTGTATACAACCAGTTACATTTCAAGCATCGGGGGGCGCACACCTTCTCAGAATCTTCTGTGGATGAGTGTCACAGGCCTGAAGTCATTCACATTTGGTTGAGAATAACCCATCTTAAATATTTTACAAAGTTGGTAATCTTTTGTCTATAGTAGCTACGTGTATGGCATGTTCTGTTGTGAGGTTGCGAGATTGATCAAAAACTCGTATTAAAAACAAACTTTTTTATCCTAATAGGAGAATTGCCTTTTATCAATTAACTAATGCACTAAGAAACAAATAAAGTTCAAAGGAACAACGGCCAGTAGGGTCACAGAGTGGCCCACTTGTTTTGCATTGAGTACAACAGAGCAGCCTCCTCAAATTGGCTCTTATGTTAATAAAAAGCATAATATGGCAAGAAAAAAAAAGTCATCTGAAACATAGAAAATTGTAGCATTTAGGTGTTTGTTTTTTCCCAGGTATGTTGCCAGACATCTTACGTAGATCATCCCATTTAATTTCCATGTATCTTCACACAAGTATAAAACAATTACTATTTTATTTTTCTAAGATATAAAGAAACTGCACCTCAGAGCTTCCTTAAGCAGTGAGCTCAAGGTCACAAGTTCGATGCTAGCTGTAATAATAGCAGTACTAATAACACTAAAACCCTCACATGCTGAGGCATGATTCTATTCAGCATTTAGTTTTATACAAACTGTTTCCTCTGTGCCTCACGACAACCCAGGGTGTCGTATAAAAAAAATAGATACATAAAGAGATTAAGAAATGTGCCCAAAGCCTCATATTAGAAATGACGGCGCTGGGAGTTGCATAAGGGAGCCTGTCTCCAGAGCCTTTTTACCACTACCCTACAGTAATCACAAAGCAGGGTTTGCATTTCCCTACAAAGAAAGGAAACCAAAGCTCTATTTATGACAACTTAAAGGAACCACAGAGATTCCAGGCAGGGAAACACAGAGTTCATGAATAAAAGAAGGAGGTGTTCTTGTATTTCCACTTGCTCTGTGCTAACTCGCCGTTAAACCACAAAAATCCTCAGTGGTATACATATTGTGGAAAAACAAGGATTTGGAAGGCAAAAACAAAAAAGTCTTAAAAACAGCTCATATGCCACTTTTATCTGAGTAACAAAGCTTCAACTTTTTTTTTTTTTTTTAGCACTTAATTGAGGGGAGGGGATAGTTTACAATTGGACAACGGAGAATGGGAGGTTTAGTGAAATCATTGTGTTTAATCCCTGTCACATGGTAGGTACTTAGTAAATACTAGTTTCTATTTTTTTTTATGGTCAGTATTTTATAATATGATCTTAAGTTATTGTTTTGAAAGGGTGTGATAGCTAATTTTTTTTTTCATTGTTTTTTGAATGGGAGTGGTAATTGGAGGGGCTATAATTAGAGAATGTAGCACCAAACAATAAAAAGCAGCTTTTAGTCACCAAAGCAATGATGAAGGAGAAAACAACTAGATGATTTTAGAGAGCACATTTCAACTCTGGAATCCTATGACCATCAGAAACCTCTTTGAAAGTCAATAAAAACACACTCTTAGTGGAAAAATTGTTGTTTCTGATTCTGAACAGAAGTACAGGACACATCTGGTCCTTGTTTCAATTTACAACTATCTTGGCTGTTTTCCCTCAAGGTTATTCATCTATCCTATCCACCATTTTTTGGGAAAATAAACAAGTAAATAAATAAATGTATTTACAGAAGTGCAATATGAGAAATATCTTACTGACTTAGAACAAAACTAAACAAAGCAACTCTTTTTATGGTTAGTTGAATATAATGATAGTTCACTTGAATTGTCGGTGAACAAAGAGTAAAGGAAGTCATAGGACCACTATTGGTGACATCTGAGACTTGGTTTTATAAAGGGAAAACACATTAGCCCTGTACTCAATAGGATATACATTTTACTTCTGCTTTTGCACATTCCTAATTGTGTTATCTTGGACAATTGACCTTAATATTCTGAATTTCTTTTCATCTAGAGAATATAAAAGCATAGTTCTCAAAATTTTGGGTGCTAAAAGTCCTCTGATTAGCCTATTTTAAAAATCATGTATGTATGCAGGTTCCATTTTTTTTCTTTCAGGATGTGGGCAGGACTCAAGCAGGTTCCATGAATCTAAAACAGCTTCTAAAATGTTTTATGTTCCCACTTTTTAAAAGATTGATATTCATATCTTTCAAGTTTATTATTATAATTGTACACATCACAATTATCACTATTAAAAATTTTTATCACAAAATCAAAGTCTAGAATGGTAATATGACAGATTTGTTAACCATGGACACAGTTTCTAGGTTGGTGTCAGGTAACAGGCTCATTCACAGATACCGTCCTAGATTTCCCTTGCTGCCTATACCCTCTTCAAGGAATATAGGAATTAACCTTGGTACTTTGATTCTTTTTAATAGACATAGAAATTTGAAATGGATCATCGAGAGCTTGGGGGAATATTAAATTTTCAGTTCAAAGTGTGTTTAAATTACTTTCGAATGACTTGTTATTCTCCTCAGTTTTGCTTAAATGATAACACTGAAGTCAAGTGAAAGAAAAAAAGAATATACTTTCACCCGTTCCATTTACTTCAGCTTGTAAATGTACCTCATATTGTTTAATAGCATATCTACAATTAAACAAATTGTGCATTTTATTTTAGTTTAAAGATTAAGACTTAATGCTCAATGTAAATGGTTTTTTGCAATGTCTCCAATTCACAGAGGTAAGAATCATTTAATTCTTCTTAATGCACCAAGAAAATGAAAAGCAACAATGACGTGTGCTTTCCCTAGCACAGGCAGCCATGCTCAGGTTTCTGTTGTTACACTTGCTTGCTCATCCCTGACAAGGGAAAGTTGATTCAAAAGAATGACATTGTCTGGGGACAATGAGAGGAAAGAATGTGTAGAAATAAGTCCTAGAGCAGATAAACTTATGCCAGCTTTTTTCAGTTAGAACTGAATTTTGGCAGATTTGTGAAATCCTTGCTTTTTTTTCTCCATGTTTATTGTGTGATATGTGCAGACTTGGATGAATTGTTGGCAGACATTTGTTTAAAAACTAAATTGAAAAAATTCCCTGGACTTTTCATGTCTTGGTGAACTGAATAGAGACCACACCACACACCACTGGTGCTTTGAGTAACGATTCATGGGGCTATCTGAACAGGCTGGCTTCATACACAGCATTCTCATAATGGGCACTTTCAGGAAGCAGTCTGACCTTCAGACTGTTCTACACATCAATTGGCTGCTTCCTAATCGGGCCTCTGCCACATAACACCTGACTCTGAAATGTATCGCAATATTACTCTAATTGTAATGAGAAAATGATGGCTAATTTATTAATTTGTGGAAATAAAATTGAAAACATACACTATACTAATACTTATAGTAGGGAGATGGCCAAATCCATTGTGCACAACTCAAGCACCAAGCTCAATTTAATCTCTAGCTCTTTGACTACTCATGCCCTAAAACCCACCACCAGAATCATGGTGGCTCCCTTCTCTGTGGCTCTGGAGTACATGATTTATGCTGATATTAGAGCCAGGATTACGGCCTGTGTGCTATTTGTATAAGATTAATTTTGAAACATTTCTAATGCTTATCTTTTTGCATTAGATTATTACCAGTCCATAATTAATTAGCATGCCCTCGGTGTATTAATTTCTTCACCTACCAAGATGTTTGCTTTTATTTATTTATTTTTAACTGGATGCAACATCTCTCAGATTTTTTTTTTATGCTTTTTAAAAAGTATTCATTTATTTTGAAGATGGGTACAATTCAGGATTAGGTATGCAAATAGTCATAGAACAGGTAAAGTTTGGACCTGACATTGGCCCCCACTTTGCCTGGTTTGAGATAAATGCTTATTTTTAACATATATTTAATAATACTTGTAAAATATAATTACATCATTTTAAGTCAGATGGCAATGTAGATTCTGAAACATTTATCTCTCTCCCTTTAAAAATGAGAAATAAAGATTCAAAGGTGTGTGATGTGCATAAGCTTCCCTAGATAGTGAGTGATTAATCTATATCAGAACTCACACATCTTGCACTGAGCATGAGTCTAACACTTGTTCTATAGTCTTCACAACTGGATTCAGTCATTGTTTAGTTAAGCAACTAGTTCGATTTTGTGGTTTGTATTTTTTGTTCTGTTTCTCTGTCTGTCTCTCTCTTTTTTTTTGTGTGTGTGTGTGCCAATTTCCTACTTTTCCTGAAGAGTAATACTTAAATCAATATTCTTCTTTTAATGTGAAAATTCCGTTTGGTACAAGTGGCAGCATCAATGAAAAACTTGCTCAAAATGCAAACATGTTTCTAAGTATGATATTTCTGTCTTCTACTAATTTCCCTTTGGAAAATTCTAAAGATTGTGCTTGTTTCTTGTCTCCCATCTTTCTTATCTCTTAGTTAAATGAGTGTGGAAAACTGGAGTTGCTGGATTGTTTTGTTTTGTAATTCCCTATCTTATATATTGCTTGTATACTAGAACTTCTGGTTGCTTGATCATATATTTGACTTGATTATCTTGATTTATTTAAATGTGTTTGAGAGATGCCATAGGAAATTAAACTGTTCTCTTTTACAACGTAGAGCAAAGTAATAAATGCAAAAACATAATAAGAGCAATGGAAGGAGAGTATAGAATCAAATTTAAACAAGTCTTGACCAAAAAAAAAAAGATAAATCATTCCATCTTGTATCAACACTAAACAAATATCTGTAATATCATGGAGCCATTAAGAAGGATGCATTAATGGATTTGCAACAATTTGGATGGCTATAAAGTCTATCATACTCAGGGATCTTTCACAGAAACAAAGAAATGGGTACCACATGTTCTCACTCATAAGAGGACCGGACCCTGAACATTTTCATAATATTATAAGAAAGGGATTGGAAGTGGCAGGACACTTCCAACAGAGGGAGGAGGGGTCACATAGCATCAATAGGGTACCTCGTCTCAAACCAGAAGAACGAGGGACCAAAGGGAGACCCAAACTTTACCTGTATAATGATCACTTATGTACCTAACCCTGAATCATACTCTACATCTTTTAAATAAAAAAAAAAGAAAAACAGATAACGCCAAAAGATAGTCAAACAAACAAAAAAATAAAATGATTAGTCTTTACTTTGAGATAGAAAATTAATAGCTAAACAAAACAAAATGGTTAATAATTATTCATTACAAACCACTCTAAGAAATGGGAGGTGGGGAATTGGAACATAAAAAGCATCCACTGAGGGATCCAAAAAGGCAAGGTGCTTGAATGAGGAAAGTTTTTCTTGACCTGAAAAAATTGAAATGTCATAGATTTGAATGGAAAATACTTCAGTAATATCAAGATATAACAAATTCTCATTTTGACATCAGGAATTGTAAATTTAAAATATATATATTTTTTGAATTGGAATCTCACTCTGTTGCCCAGGCTGGAGTGCAGCGGCATGCTCACGGCAACTGCAGCCACAACCTGCTGGGCTCCAACAATACTTCCATCTCAGCCTTCCAAGTAGCTGGAACTACAGGCACGCACCACCTTTCCCAGCTAATTTTCTGATTTATTGTAGAAATGAGGCCTCACCAAGTTGCCTAGGCTGGTCTTGAACCCATGGGCGCAGGCAATCCTCTCGCCTAGGCCTCCCAAAGTGCTTGGATCACAGGCTGAGCCACTGCGCCCTGCCAATTTAAAATAATATAATGCTGCTATCGTCACATTCATACATTTACTATTTAAAAAGAGATTTTTGGATGGTAAAAGAAGAAATTCTGGGAAGAGATAGGAGGAAAGAAACTAGACTTAATTGAGCACCTTCTACATGCAAAATGCTTTATGTCAGAAAACAACATTTTTCTAATGAATCTAAATTTTTTAACAATACCTTAAATGAATTTTATGTTTCTTTCATTGTAGTCGAGGAATCAGATTTTCAACAAGATGATACAACTTTCAGAAGTTTGTACAACTAAGTGTTAAAGGAATTTTAAACTAAAATAGCTCTTTCCATTACTCTGTGTTACCTCTAAAGGGGTGAGAAATCAATTCTTATTGTTGAACAAATTCCGTTTACTACTTGTGTTATGTTGTGTACATCATCACGTTTTGCTGTTATGACAACAATAAAAACAGGTGTCACTTACCCCAGCTTACAAATGAGGAAAAAGTGAAGTTTGTTTCTCAAGCACAAGTCCACAAATAAGTGTTACTTGTGGTAAAATGTAGCAAAAAATTATACAGAAAAATAAGAAACATAATGATAATAGTGACTTTTCTTTCCATGTTTTGAAAGTTAAGATATCCTTTACTTTTAACTTTTGGAATTCTGATTTTTTAAAAAAAGATAGCCAAAGATACTAATACACTTACAGTTTTAATGTGAAATTTCAGAGTCAGCAATAATAAAAGTATTCATTATTTTCTTTAATTTTATTTTGTGTGTATTATCATAAAATTTCAGAGAGCAATGGAAAGAATTTCTTAATTAGATATTGGTATAAAATTTTTAAATTTACAAGATTTTTTTGTCATTTTACAGAAAACATAAGAAATCCTTAAAACACCAATGAAACAATCAAAAGAACCACACTTCAAATTTAATGGTAGAAACAATTCTATCACTTATTGCCATTTTTTTTTGTTTTCATAACATTTATGACTCCTTTACACTAAACTTTATATTGATTTGTTGGTTATCTAAAATAGAATCTTCTTGAAATCAGAAGCATTATCTCTGTTGTTTCTAGCCACATCCCTAAGGCTTTGGCACAAAGTAACGGCTCAATACAAAATGATGAAATGAATAAATGAAAATCTCACTTTCTCGCTGGTCTACTTTCTCTTTTGTCTTGGCCTTGTAGTGAGAATCACTCTGAAATTGGCTTAAAATGTTTTCAATCAAAGCCCTAGCTCTGCCCTTTGCAGGCTAATTAGCCTTGTGAACTGAGGGAAGTATTTAGAAATTAAATTAGCTTTGTCTGTAAACTAAGGAGAAAAACATTGGTTGTCCTTTCCTCAAGACTGCCGTGAGGGCCAAATGAAATAAAGGTAAAAATGTATTGTAAATATCTAAGCACAGTTCTAAAAAGATAAAATTAAAGGAGTTGGCTGATGGCACAACAGATACAGCTGTGGCATATATACAATCTAGTTTAGTTCTAGATTTAGTTTACCATTTTATTAATTTGGATATGTTGATTGACACACTGAACAATTTTCTTAAGAGTATGGCTTTTCTTTTTTTTTGGTTTATTCATATTTTTAAATATTTTATTTTAAAGATGTGAGGTACAATTCAGGGTTAGGTATACAAATATTCATTATGCAGGTACCTTTGTTAATGAGGTGTGCTTCCCTTCCCCTGGCAGTTTCCCAGTACTGCCAATCCCTTTCTTATAATATTATGATAATTGTTCAAGGTCTGCTTTTAGTGAGAACATGTTGTACTCAGTTCTTTGTTTCTGTGATAGATCACTCAGTATAATAGACTCTAAGTACATCTAAGTTGTTGCAAAGTTCATAATTTTATTCTTTTTAATGACTGTGTGATAGTCCATCACGTATATTTGCTGCTTTTTTTTTATCCAGTCCTCTTTCGATGGGTTGCACAATTGATTTCATATTTTTGCTATTGTGAATAATGCTGCAATAAACATGTGTGGGTATGAATATTTTTCATAGACTGATTTGAGTTCCTCTGGATATATTTCCAGAAGGGGGATTACGGGGTTGAATAGAAGTCAATTTTTAGATCTTTTATGACTCACCAAACTGTTTTCAACAGAGGTTGTACTAGTTTGCACTCCCACCAACAGTATAGAAGTGTATAGAAGTGTTCTCTTTTCCCCACATCCTCTCCAGCATTTGAGTTATTGACGATGACCATCCTGACTGGATTTAGGTAGTATCTCAGTGTGGTTTTAATTTGCATTTCTTTGATGACTAGTGAGGCTGAGCATTATTTCATGTATCTGCTGATTGCTCAGATATCATCTTTTGAGAAGTGTCTATTCATCTTTTGCCCACTTTGTTATAAAGCTATTCATTTTTTTTACTTTTTGGCATGTTTGAGTTCCTTGTAGAACCTATATGTTAGATCGTCATCAGATATACAGTTGGCAGATATTTTTTTCCAGTCTGTGGGGTGTCGCTTTGCTCTCTTGCTGGTTTCTTTGACTTTGTAGAAGCTTATAAGTTTGATGAGGTCCCATTTGTCTATCATTTATGGCATGGGCACTTTGGGTTTTGATCAAGAATTGGTTGCCAGTTACAATTTCCATAAGGGAGTCTCCTCCATTTTCTAAGGTTCTTATAGTTTGAGGTTTTATGTTTAAGTCTGTGAGCCATTTAGAGTTGATTTTTGTGTATGGCGATAGACAGGGGTCTTGTTTTAATTTTCCGCGTGTGGTCAGCCTGTTTTCCCAGCACCATTTACTGAATAGGTTCTCCTCTCCCCAGTGGTTGATAGAGAAGAAAATCAAGGGGTCCAAATAGGAAAAGAGAAAGCTAAATCCTCTCTCTTTGCAGACGACATGATTCCACACCTTAAAAGCCCAAGAGAATCTGTCAAAACCTCCTTTGACTGATAAAGGACTTTGGCAAAGCCTCAGAGTATAAATTAAATGTGCAAAAGACATTTGTATTCCTATACACCAACAACAAACAAGTAAACGCAAATAAAAAGCACAATCTCATTCACAATGGCCACCAAAAAAATGAAATATCTTGTCATCTTCCTAATCAGAGAAGTGAAAGACCTTTATAATGAAAACTACATAAAACTGCTCAAAGAAATCAAAGAAGACACAAACAAATCGAAAAATATTCTATGTTCATGAGTTGGAAGAATCAACATTGTTAAGATGTCCATCCTACCCAAGGCAATCTACAGATTTTACGCAATACCCATTAAATTACCAACATAATTCTTCTCAGACCTGAAAATGATAACACAGGAATTCATATGAAAACATAAACAACCACGAATAGCCAAAACAATCCTCAGCAAAAATGAAACAAAACAAAACAAAGCAAAAAACAAAGCAGGAGGTATCACATTCCCTGACTTTAAACTTTACTATAAGGCTGCAATCATCAAAATGACCTGGTATTGGTACAAGAACAGGCACATAGACCAATGGAACAGGGTAGAGATTTGTCAAAACTCATCTTTGGCTTTTCTTTTAACCCTGATTTTCTGAGTCTAATTGGACAAGAATTTCTTTTTTCTAGTGTAATAAATGATGTATTTTGACATATTTGATGTTACCATGTTTGATATTTGACAAACTTTACTGTGTTTGTGTATGTGTGCTTAATCCAACAACTCTGTTTTAAATTTTAAAAAAGATTAGCTTACATCACACATTCATTAAATACCAAACTGATATATTTAAAGATTCAAGGTTACATGCCAATAGCAATAATGATTAAGTTTCATTGCATGAAGGAGTGTTCAGAAAAAAAGTGATATTTTGAAGTAGATAATTAACATTATATGAACATGAGTTTTGACACTTTATTGTTCCCTTCCAAATCACCAGGACATATCAGACAAAAGTATTAATAAAAGTGGACAAGATTAAATAGTCTGACTACATTCCAAATCAAAGGAGGAGAAACCAAAATTACCCTAATCAGAGTGATTCAAGGATTTAAAATAGAGATAGATCAGTAAATATATAGGTATATAAATAGACAGATATGGATATGAATATATTCGACATATTTAAGATTACTAATAATTTTTGTTATCCACACAAAGAATTTAGATGACTTTCTCTAGTCTAAATTGAAATATACTCTCACATCTGCATCAGACTAATTAGGAGTTAGTAATACAAATACAGATTTCTGGGTCACATCCTAAAATTTCTATAAGACATTTTATTGAACTAAGTCCTAGGAAGCTGCTTTTAAATTATATACACTCAATTTTAAGTTTCACTGCCATATATATGCAATACTCCCTGTGTAATCAATATTCTTTTAGGTACTTTTCCTTTATATGAATTGTACCTTGTTATCCAATTTTTTCCTGCTTCAAGGAAAAAGCAATGAATTACAAGCTCCTAATAAAGGTCTATTCACTCCCACGTTATCATCGTTTTATCAGCTTGTGTTCAAGAAAATCTGCTTCTTTTCTCACTTCTGTATTCTGCCCCCTGTGTTCTTGTGTAGCAAACAGTATGCCAGACTGTGTCACCAAGTCTTCATATTGGCAACTTGATGGGTTTTATGTCCTCTTCTTGTCCGAATGTACAATAATATTGACAATAGTAAGTGATGACTGAAAATAATAATAATCACTCTAATAATCATCTAATAATGATCATAGCCAAACAGCCACCCTGCAGGGTGTCTGTGATATGATCTCCATAGCAATAACCCTTTTGATATCTACTGGTTTCTTTGTTTTTTTCCTATGTTCTTATAGATTATAGCAAGCTTTGATTTCATTTTTACTTAAAAATAAAGGGTTGTGAATTTGAAAATGTATTATAATGATAAATTTCAGGCACCTGAGGATGTATGTTGGAAGAGGTGAGAAGAAACTAAGGACTTGATCATGTAAAAGGAGCTCTGTGAGATGGCAAAGAATAATAGTCAAAAGGCAAGATTACAACTCCATACAAATATAGAATGTATGTGGGTCACTATTTTATTCAAATTATTAATTTAGGTAATAATCAGTAATGTTTTGTTACCATTTCAACGAGCACTTGAGAAGCGGAATGCATATAGCAAATTTAACAAAGAACTGTTAGGGTAAGAGTGATGGTGTATTTATAGACCTAGTTAATGTCCTTCAGGGTTAAAAACCTCAGAGGTTATCTGTTCTACAAGAAAAAAAAAATCATTTGCTTCTGTACCTGTCAAAAAACTCCAAATTGCTCTTTGTTTGTTGTATACAATTTTAAAATAGCCCCATCAATATAAATTCCAACAAAGTTGGAAGCCTGGAATCTCACTGAAAAACCAACCAACCAACAAACAAAAAACAACAGTAATCTCTATTTTCAAGTCACAGATAATTTTCCTGACAGGAATAAATAGATATCAGGATTAGAAAGTTTATCTTCATCTAATTCAGAGTGAATTGTGAAGTAACAATTGAGCCAATATCGATTGTTGTAAAAGAGATCATACAGAGACAATTTCCAATGAGCCAGCTGTTTGTTACATCATTAAGGGACCTGGATTTGGATGATTTCTTAAGTATACCATAGTGTTTGCTTTAAGCTTTTCAGTGTCTACATAGAAGATCAGGTACAACCGAGCTAAAACTCAGAAAAGAAATGATTTGGTATTCTTTAAGAAAAATCCAGCTTCCACAAGTGATTCTTATTTGGACATTAGAGACTACTTTCTGAGAGAACAGTTTTATGGGCAACTCTGATTTATAACACTGACTTAAATCTTTATTAAAACAATGTAGAACTAAATAGAATTATTTGAAAAATAAGATCTTTTTTGTTGTTGTTATTACACTGTTAGAAGCTCCCCACTACTTAATGTCCAAACTCCTCCCTAAGGCCTACATAACATCCTGCAGTACCAAGCTTCTGGACTTTTCTCTGATCTCATCTCCTGCCACTCATCTCACTAGTCTTCAATCACAGTGACTGGGCACATGTTTTTAAAATACTACCACAACTGCTCTTAAGAATTTTTAGTTACATAAAGCAGTTCCACTATGAACCACATATTTATTTATTTTTAATGTGGTAAAAAACACATGATACTGACTGCTCTTCAATTTTTAATTATACAGTACAGTGTTCTTAACTATAAGAACAATGTTGTATGACACATTTCTGGACTTTTTTCTTTTTTAAAATTAATATATTGAAGTATGATTGAAGTAAAAAAGTCAAAGGGTAAAATGTTTCAGTTAAACGGGAAGAATAAATATGAGAGAGGAACTCAAAAAACTGGAAGCATTTTTGGGAGGGCCAGTCCCTCTTAGTACAGGTTTCCCAGGTTAGGTGAGTGTTTTAGGAAATCATCAGCATCAGTATAAGTATTGTCATTGTGACAGGCTGCCTTCGGCTTCAGTGAATTTTTGTTAGAGATTCTTTCAACGTGTTTGTCTATTTCATGGTGGGTGATTTGTGAGGACACCTGCCCATACCACACTGAGTGTTCAGCAGTTTTTGACCAAATGGCATTATTCCATGCCCCACCCTCCCTATTCACCCCATCTTGCCATGAGATGTGTTTTTTATTTCCCAGGATTTAAAAAATCCTCAAAAGGAAATATTTTGCCAATGAGAAAGTCATGAAACAAAAAACAACAGAAGCACTAATAGGCATCAAAATTTATGAGCAGTGGACACAGTGTCTCAATGGATGTATTGCATCAAACGGAGAGTACTTTGAAGGCAACTGAAATTTACAGATGTAAGAATAAATGCACAATTTTTATAACTAAATTCTAGGTATTTTCGACCTTGGTTCCCCTGTCTAGTAAGCATTTGAGTTCGTGGAAATGTTGTTTAGCTTAACTCAATCATTCTCCATTTTATACATATACATCTTATGCATCACTTTGTTCCCCATAAACATATACAATTATAATTTGTCAATATCCAATTTATAAATACTGTACATATTTAAGTATAAAACTTGATGAGCTTAAAGATAGGTCTATATCTATAAAACTATGACCACAATGTATGCCATAAACCTATCTGTCACGTCCAAAAGTTTCTTCCTGCCTTATTCATTATTAGCACTATTGCTTGTGATAGGTATGGTTAACACAAAATCCATCATCTTCTCAAAAGTTTAAGTATACAGTATTGTTAACTATAGGCAATATATTGGTCAAAGGGTACACAATTTCAGATGTACAAAATAATAAGTCCTAGCAATCTAGAACTGTTTTCATCTTTCACAACTGATACTCGATATCCATTGAGCAGCAGCTCCTTACATAGCCTACCCCCCATCTTCTGGAAATCACCATCCTACTTTCTGTTTCTATGAGCTACATTGCGTATGTCACTTCATATCATCGAAACCATGAAGAATGTGTCCTTCTGTAACTGGCTTACTTCATTTAGCATAATGTTCAAGTTTTATCCATGTTGTCACAAATAGAAGAATATTCTTTCCCTCTTTTTGTTGCTAAGCGATATTCCCTGGTATGAGAGGTGACCCCTCAAAACCTGGAATTTATTTATTACAAATTGTGTATTTATTCTTACATGTTTAAACTTCAGTCATCTTCAAAGTACTCCTCATCTGATACAATTCGCCTATTGAGATGCTTTTTTTTACCACTCAAAACAGTTATTGAAGTCATGGGTGTTGATATCTTTTAGTGCTTATGCCATTTTTAGTTTCATCTCTTTCACATTGGCAAAATGTTTCCCTTTGAAGACTGTTTCATCCAGGGAAACAAACAAAAAGCCTCTCAGTGAGAGATCAGTTGAATAGGGAGGGTGGGACATAGGGCTCATGCTGTTTTTGGTGGTATGGGCAAATGTGCTTGTAAATTACCCATTATGAAATGGACAAACTTATTGAAAGAATTTACACACACACACACACACACACACACACACACACACACACAATGCACTGAAGCCTAACACAGACTCTCACAACACTGACACTGATGTCGGTGGGTTCCTAGAACACTTACTTAGCCAAACAAGCCTGTGCTACTACAAGGAGCCCACTCTCCTACAAATAATTCTGGTATTTTGGGGGGAATTTCCAACTTATAGGTATTTGCTACATTTTCTTCCATCAACAGATATTTAAGTTGGTTCCATACCTTAACTATCATGCATAATGCTACAATGAGCACAGGACTGCAGATATCTTGATGAGATCCTGATTTTAATTCTATGGATAAATAGCCAGAAGTAGGGTGGCCAAATAATATGGTAGTTCTAGAAAACTGCCATACTGTTTTCTATAGCAGCTGTGTTATTTTGTATTCCCATGAACACTGCACACGAGTTCCAATTTCTTATATCCTTTCTAACCGTTACTATTTTCTGGGGTTTTTGGAGAACTGTCATTCTAACAAGTGTGAAGCAATATCTCATGAAATTTTGATTTGCACTTCCATGATGATTACTGATGTTGAGCATGTTTTCATATACCTGTTGGCAATTTTTATTTTTTTTTATTTTTATTTTTTTTAGAGTCACAGTAGTAGAAAATGGGAACGACTTGTTGGCAATTTTTATGACTTATTTGAGGAAATGACTGTTCAATTTCTTTACCTGTTTTTATTTTATTTCACTTTATTATTGCTTCTATAAGTTTCTTATATGTTTTGAATATTAACCCATTGTTAGATATATGATTTGCAAATAGTTTACTTCATTCCATTGGTTACCTTTTTACTTTTTCATGTAGTCCCACTTGTCTATTTTTTGACTTTTTTTAACTTACAAGCTGTCATATCCAAAAAATAATTGCCAAGACCAAAGTTATAAAGCACTTCCACTGTGTCTTTCTCTAAAAGTGTTATAGTTTCAAGCCTTATATAAGAATGTTTAACTCATTTTGAGCTCATATTTGCTCATAGTATAAAATAAAAATCCAATGCTATTATTTTGCATGTGTCTATTCAATTTTCCCAGCACCATTTGTTTAAGTGACTATTCTTTTCCCATTGACAACCTTGTTGAAGATCATCTGATTGCATATATGTGGGTTTATTTTTTGGCTCTCTATTCTGTTTCATTGGTCAATACTGTATATTTGTAAGTATGCTAATGCTGTACTGATATATTTATTGTAGCTTTGTAATATATTTTCAAATCAGAAAATGTGAAGATTTCAACTTTGTTTTTCTTTCTCGAAATTGTTTTCACTATGTGAGGTCCTCTATGGTTTTACTTGGATTTTAAGATTTTTTTCTCTATTTCTATAAAAATATATTCAAATTTACAATCACACTATAGAATAAGACATATCACTGCCCTTTTTTATTTTTTTATTTTTATTTTTATTTATTTATTTATTTTTTTTGAGTTGGTGTCTCACTCCGTCGCCCAGACTGGAGTGCAGTGGCCGCTTCCGGCCACCACAGCCTCGACTTGCTGGGCTCCAGCGACCCTTCCACCTCAGCCTTCCAAGTAGCTGGAACTACAGGCGCGCGCTACCACGCCCGGCTGATTTTTTCATTTATTGTAGAGATGAGGTTTCGCCTGCCCAGGCGGGTCTCGAACCCGGAAGAGGAAGCAAACAGAGAAATGAAGTAATCTGCTTAAAGTGACACAAAAAATAAGTAGTAAATCCACATGAACACAAGCTTTCCCAGTTCAGAGCCCTTAACCACTGTGTCTCTCTAAAATCCAGAACACTGTTTTTGTTTGCAAAAAACAAACTAACAATAAAAAGTGG
This sequence comes from Tarsius wallacei, assembly GCA_963574415.1. NCBI lineage: Eukaryota > Metazoa > Chordata > Mammalia > Primates > Tarsiidae > Tarsius > Tarsius wallacei. The sequence goes on along the minus strand of CAUYQG010058657.1, from coordinate 44,176 downwards.
GTTGTCATCTAATTTAGAACACAAGTCAGTCTTTCAAACTACTGAGAACCAAATATCAGCTTTTAGTTTATAGGACAAACCCTCATGCAACACTCAGTATGTGTCGGGTTTTGTTCTAAGTGATTTTCATATATCAATTTACTTAATCCTCACATTGATCCAATTATATATGTTCTATGGTCACATGTTACAGTAGCTGAAACTGTGGCCCAAGGAGACATAGGTGCCAATCCGTCACCAGCAGGCAATGATTTGTCCAAGATCTAAAAGTTAATACAAATTTGATGGAGTCAATATTCAAACACAGGCCACCAGACCTGAGAATCCAAGCTCTTAACCATTAACTTATTTAAAAAAAATTCTAATATGTCTTGATTTTGAGGACTGTCGTGAACTACTGAGTCACGTGTGAAGCCCTAATTAAGAATAAAATTCAGCATATAAGTTTAATCTATATCCATCTCATTTATTTTAAATAACATTATTACTATTTTTAAAATGTTTTCTTTCTTTAAGAAAATAGCTATTTTGGCCAGGCCTGGTGCTCAGCCTGTAATCCCAGCACTTTGGAAGGCCGAGGCCAGTGGATTGCCTGATCCTGTTGGTTCGAGACAAGCCCAGGCAACTCGGCGAGACCTCATCTCTATAATAAATAAAAAATTAGCCAGGGGCAGTAGTGCGCGCCTGTAGTTCCGGCTACTTGGAAGGCTGAGGCGGAAGAATCGCAGAAGCCCAGCAGGTCGATGCTGTGGTGGCTGTGAGCATGCCACTGTACTTCAGCCTGGGTGACATTGAGACTCCAACTCAAAAAATAATTTTTTTTTAAAAAAGGTCATTTTATGATCCAAAGACTCATGTCACCTATATATTAATCATGACATGTATGTGTTAAACATATTTGAAGCAAGCACTTGTCCATGACCTCCTAATCTTTTTTCCTTTTCAGAAGTCTCACAATTTAATAAACTCCTCCCTTTCTAGCACATTTCTTAATTCTAGAGGACCACCTCTGTCTGTATCCTCCTATCTCTAGTTCTATTTTTTTATGCATATCCCTATTCTTACCTCTATACTGATTAATCTATCCAAAAACATTGCCACTTACCATATACATTTTAATGCAAAAATAGATAGATAAAAGATAAGCTTAGGCAAATTAAAATTTTGAACATTTTATCGAGTATTCTAAGACTCATGAATATGAGACAGCAAGTGGATTAGCACTCCATTGGAGATGGGGAGGCAAGAAAGAAAACTTTCATAAGGTATTTATGGAAGCAAAACACATAAAATAAAATATACTTGACTGGCTAGAGTGGAAAGTCTATAGTTAGTGATTGTTTAGCAGTTTATAACCGGTTAATCTTACATTTTGTTTTACTGTTTACCTCAAGTTTTGGTTTGCTTAATGAGTTGTCTCAGACTAATCTAAATGTTCACATGTATGTATATATGTATGTGTATATATGATTAATATATAATATATACTATATATTATATAAATAGTTCATTATTCAGTAATACTATATATAAGCATATTTATGACCATTTATTTTACACAATTATAATTATAAAATATTTACAATATATCAGCATCTAATATAGAATTTTTATCATTATATATTAACATATAGTACATAATAAATATATAATTTAATATATGTATACAAGTTTGTAAAATACTATTATTATAATGGCAATATAATGACAAAACCCCATGCCTTTTCTCCAATAGATGTCCTCGTTTCATTAAAGGAAAAAGCCCACACCAGGATTTGCAGCTCATAAGCTGTGGGATTTTGGCCACATCTCTTCTCCACTCTTGGTCTTGACTCCAGGTCAGCCAAATGAGGAAACTGGACTTGAGTGATCCCTAAGATCCTTTGCCACTCTAATCATTAGTCTTTGCATTTAGATAGATCATAGCTGCTCAGTAATCCTATTCAGCAAACTTTAAACAAAATTATTTTTTGAAAAAGCAATATTTAAAAAAGAATTTCTCTGAGAAAGAAAAAAGTCTGAAATACTGAAATCATGCTCTTGTCTATACTTTATTGTCCATGTTGCCAGAAATATTGGATTCATTTTCATTTTCTCAAAACTAAAGTATCTAACCATATCTTTTCAGTAAATCTTTTGTTAACTCGGGACATTGTTTAAATAAAATGTGTTGATGAAAACTTATCAACATTACAGGCCAAAACTCTCCTCTAAAAAATATGTTTGTTTAGGTAGAAAAGGTAGAAAAGGGCAAAGGCTAAGGGAGAGAATATTAGTAGGAAGAAAATGTTTTTCAAGGAGGAACTGCATTGATTGGTGTAGTAGTCAAGTACCCAGTAGACAACAGAGGGCATGTACACAATGTTCTCTGAAGAGAGTTTAATGAAAGGACTGATCTCAGAGGTGCAAACAATACTTAAGTGATAAAGTTAGACACTCATGCTATGTGTAGTTAAGGGTAAGAGAAGTAATGATGGAGCAGGCATCATCAAGACATCATTATTACATCTCTAGACCTACAGGACAAAAAGCCATGAACAGAGTTACTGCAGCTAAAAGGAAAAATAATGGAAAATAAGCCATCCTACATTACATATACACACACTATTAGACCCACGGTAAATAAAGAAGGAAATGGCAGAGACAGGACATAGCAGTGATTACCCCAATCTTTGTCTCTCTCCACTTTCTGATATCACGCCATGACTCAATTTCCCATAGGTAATGAAAATCAGTTGTTCCAGTGAGTACAATAATCCCTCCAACTCAATAAAAGAACAATAGTATTTTATATTCCACCCCACACAGTGAATCAATTCAAAGCTTAAAGTTTCTTTTTGCATGAAATTCATATTATTTCTACATCTTGAATGTCAAATATCTGTATCTACTCTGCAAGGCATTTCTACTCTACAATAGAGTTTCCTCCCTTGCATTACTTCCAATAGTAATTTAGGATTTATTCATATGAGAATTTTGATAGCATGTAAGGCATTATCTTAGTGTGCAATGTTAATAATTTATCAAAAATATTTTATAAATTAAGGAAAATATTTGCATCATAGTGGACAGTCAAATTATTAATACATGATAAATGAATGAAAGTTATGTATATAAAATATTTATGTGCCAGGAACACTTTATATCTTTTAACTAAAACTGTGTTTCATTCATTATATTAATCCCTTGCATAATATATATTATACTGTTGATATCTTTTTGTTGATTAATGAAACTGAAATGCAGTAACAGCAAATAACTTCTCATGGCCCTAACGGTTATAGCACTTGCAAATAACAGAACAGTTACTTGAAGGTTTAACGTCTTATTTTAAATTATGTTAGGAAACAATACAAAGTTTCCTATCAGCAGTAATGACCGCTGTTGTTTCTTTAAGCCCTGCACATAATAAAACTTTATATTTCAGAGGGAATTTTATTTAAAAGTTAATTTAATTTTATTGCCAAGCGATTTGGAAATTGAGAAACAGAACTTGGGGCTAATGAACTTGAGTATCATGTCAAATTGAGGATCTTTAATCACTTTCATTCCACACAAAGGAGCCTGAAATTGCCTAAGAGGAGAAGCTTTATAATTTGGGGATGTGCTATAAACAAGATAGAGCAATAAATGGCAATTCAGAGGTGAGTCAATAAAGAGACAGGCAATGATTTAAAGCTGTGTTTTAAAACTGTATTTAGGGAAACGTGTTAAGATTTACAGTCACTTGTTTGAAATAACTTTTATATAACCAATTGTTTTGAAAATTGCAGTTGAGAAAATGGTATTGGTATGAACTTACTTTTTCCAGTTTTAAACAGAAGTTGTAAAAATCAATACTTGAAGTGTGAAGAAGAAAAGGACATTCTTTGAAAACAAATCTCTAATCGGTACCCTCTATGCAGTTTGACTCACTGTTCATGCTGTATGGAATTATCTAATGCTATTTGAACCAAAGTGCACACAAACGAGTGATAATAATGATTGACTTTGTTTAAGTGAGCTGTGTTCCTTCATTTATTTTCTTGGCTTTCAAAAGTCAGATACCTGTGTTAGTTACCTCACAGGCAGAATCATTCAGAAGATAAATGTGAATAAATTGCCAAGTCACAGATAGCAAAAGACAGGAAGTTTTCAGAAGGTACTGCCACTTACCCAAAAGTTTGGGATATCCAGTTGACCCAGATTATACAGAGCTGAATGGAGTTTTACAGCTAAAAGACACTTTCCAGCCAGGAGACTTTTATCACGAATCTTTGACTGATTTTTATCGACAGATTCTACTTTGCCCAGAAAAGCAGAAGAATAAAGTGTCTTCCATCAAATAGTCTGTTTCATACTTTTCTGTGCGTGATGCTGAGGAGAAGAGAATGCCATCTTAGCAATATTTTAGTATTAATAATACTAACAGTAATTTTTACTGAGTGTTTTCTATGTCTCACTCACCAGCAAAGTACTTACATCAACCTCAGGAAGAAGACTTCTTTTATTATCCACATTTACATGTGAGGAAAAAGAAGTTTGAGAGGTAAAGTAACTTTGTAAGTTTATTTGTGTAATAAACAAGCCTTTTCAAAATTGCAGATTATCTCATTTGTTGCTCATAGCTACGCATTTTAAAAGCAAGGAAATTGTGACTCAAGTAAGATATTAGTCCTGTCATGAAAATGTAGTTGGCCGTTTTTCACGATTTTAATTTGTTGATTTATTTCATTATGTGTTCAAGAGGATCTTCCATCCTTATGAACAACTGATTCATTTTTTTCAAAGAGGATGTTATCTCCTGAGATGGCACATGTTTGGAGGAGAAGTTTTTTTTAATTTACAGATATTGAGTGATTGCTGAGTTGCACAGAGAACTTCTCTAGAATCGAGTGCTGTGCCTGAATTTTTATTATAAATAGAGCACATCAAATCTCTACTTGTTAATCACAGGAAACTGTTTAGAAATTATTTTAGTTTATATATTTTGATTATTTGGCCTTGATTAGCATACGCATTATGTTGAAAAATATTAGAATGTAAAATTTACAATCTTAGGTTTATAATTCTAGTTGTTAAAGACTATAGATTATGGAATAGAATAAAATACAGAAAATTAAATAAGGTAGGGTGTATCCTGAGAGACATGAAGGAACAAACTTTACCTGGTATGAATTATTTAAGGATGACTAAACTGTAGTGGTTGTAAACCAGATAAAATGAAAGCTAGCCTAAAATACGATTGTCCTCTTTGTTAGGGAAAAAGTTCCTTCCTGCTAGGATGTTCTCTTTGGTGGACCTGACACTTTTAAAATTCCACACTTTATTACCAAAGAAATACTTGTAAAATGGGTTATGGAATTCTGTGATAACTGCAGAGATAAACACATGTACTAAATATTTAAATAGGGTACAGTTTATTGGTGGTATGTTTAAAGGATATCATTGAAAAATCATTGAAATTACAGATGTCTGTAACAAATAGAATATAGTTTAGTGCCCAAAGTAAATTTGAAAAAGAAGAAGAGATTATGATTCCACTTTATTTTTTAGATGAGAAACCTAAGACTCATGTTTGTTTAAACTCCCTTCATTGGTAAAAAAGGACTTCTGATATCTGTTCATATCAGTCAGGGTATAGTCAGAAAATATAAGCAGTCTATAATATAAGTGAGAAAATTGATATAAAACCGTTCTAAATAATAGCAAGTAATTAATTTCTGAGAGGTAAAAATAACTTAAACAATGACAAGAACAGCCAATTCAGGGACCACCTAAGGAAAAAAAAAGCTTGGAAAAGGATCACTCTCAACACACAAAAAACAAAGAACTCGTCGGAGAGAACATGCCTACTGAATAGTGGAGAAGTTTATGAAGGTGCTGAAAACTGAGACTGGCAAGGAGGAAACTGCTCCTTGTGATGCCAGAGGAACTGTCTGAGATGCTGCCTGCTGGAAAGGGGTACTACTAGTTGCTTCACACACCACTGCCTGCTGAATTATGCAGGAGCTGGAAGAGAGGAGCACACTTGCAATAGTAAGAAAAACTCTCTTCTCCTTCCATGTTCCTTCTCTACTCTTTAATGGCGAAGCACACACTCATGCCATCTGGCAAGGGAGAAATGTCTATAGGATCCAAGTCTGGTGCCACAGAGCTGTGCAAAGATTATTAAATTTGGACTGAAGAGTAAATTAAAAACTGGCAAACCATCTCTCCTTGAAGATTACAAGGAGCGTTATTATGTGAAGATAGCATTATCAGTCTGCTCTTCAACTATAAAGTCTTCGTAGCATACCAATGTACTGCTTTTTGTTCAACACAGTAGAGTACATCAGAAATTTATTTATTGTTTTATGCTTATCTAATAATTTAGGTATCCTTCAGCTCAACGAATTGCCGTTACTCAATGAATATACGGTATTTATTAAGTTGTTCATAAACCAGCATATTATTTTTTTTAATTCGACAAAAACTTCCACTGCAAATATTTCGAAGACATTCCTCTGAGCACTGAGTGTTCATTGATGAATAAAATAATTATTTTAAAAATATAGCTTTCTGGTTACAAAGAGTGTCATTGTGGTAGAGGTTAGAGGAGGAGATAAAAGAGAGACCATAAATATATATTTAAAAATACGTTGATTGAAGCTATGTGGTACAGAGAAAAATTAAGCAGAGAAAGGGGACAAAAATGCCCTGGGATTTTGCCATTTTAAAGTCAGTACTCAGGGAAGTTCTCACTGAGAAAGTGACATTTGTGCAAAATCCTAAAGGAGATGAAAAAAGAAGCCTTGTATATATTTGCAGGAAAAATATGAAAGTACCTGGGAGAAGAATAATCCCAGGCCATTAAAGAGCTTCTTTAAATGAGCCTTTGAAGGACACTTTGAATGATCCATTAGAATGTACTGAACATATAGTGATGTGATTTATATTCTAAAACAGAGACTTCATATCGTGCATTGAAGAAAAGATTGTTAGTGAACATGAAAATGGAAAGACCAGTTAGAAAGCTGTTATAAGCCGGGCTCGGTGGCTCAGCCTGTAATCCCGTGTCTTGGGAGGCTGAGGTGAGTGGATTGTCTGAGCCCGCGGGTTCGAGACCCGCCTGGGCAACTTGGTGAGACCTCATCTCTACAATAATTTTTAAAAAAATCAGCCGGGCGTGGTAGCGTGCGCCTGTAGTTCCAGCTACTTGGAAGGCTGAGGCAGAAGGATCGCCAGAGCCCAGCAGGTCGAGGCTGCGATGGCCGGGAGCGGCCACTGCACTCCAGTCTGGGCGATGGAGTGAGACTCTAATTCAAAAAAAAAAAGAAAAAGAAAGCTGTTATAATAATCCAGGTAAAATAGGATGGATAATTGAACTAAGCAAATAAGTCAGTCCTTTATTAGTGTTTTAAAAAATAATTTTAGCTATATTATATTTATTTTGACCCTCAGAATCAAGATTTTAGGTATGTCAGTTAGATAATTTTGGCCGTTTATTTTGTAAAGTAAATATTCAGAATTTATTTTTCCAAAGAAATGCTAGCTTCCAGAGAAGCAAATTTTGTAAGTGAAAAAATTTTGAACCTTGTTCTATTTTGTTTTCATTAAATGACTGTAGAATCTAGAAACATTTTAGAATACTAAATTCTAAAGTTTATCTATTTCAAGACCATATTTTGTATCAGACTACTGTGTTATATGCGATGTGACATACACTTATCACAAATTAGTTTATACAGGGGGAAAGATATTAGCATATGAAGATTCCAGAGTAAGAACCAGCTTCCAGTCCTGCTAAATTCAGAATTCTAAGGGTGTCATGAGATTTTTATTTTCAACCTGTCATTTGTATTTCTCTATATTGCTTTTTTTTTTCCCTTTATTTCTTTCTCGGGTATACTTATTTAGAATTTTGACAAGATGTCCACTAACTCTGACTTCTCATTACTCTGATACCCATAGTAGAAAGCTGAAGCTTCTCTCTCTACAGTTCTGACAAAGTTTCCAGGATCAATTTGGACTGGACTCGTTTGATTCACAATCACTGATGAAGAAATAATTATGACTACAGAGATATAACTCTTATTGACCAGATCTATATCTACTTCAATATCAAGCAGATAGCAGGAGGTTTAATCTTAACAAAGCCAAAATAACTGAGAAGCAGAAAGTAGTTCCACAAATTAATGCTGGATATGCAAAAAACTAATGTTTGTTAGCGATACCTTAATTTTATAAACAAGGAAGCAAAGTCGCAGAAAAATGAAGTAATTTGCTTCAGACAACAAAGTGAGTTCATTGACAAGTCTTTGCTCTCCAACTCACTTAAGTCTTCTTTTGAATATGTCAAAAGAAATACAGCTCTAAGTTACTTTCTTCAGTTTATCCAAAGCAGAAAGTATCGCATTTCCAGATTTTAAAATTTACTACAAGTCTACTGTAACCACAAAAGCTTAGTATTGATACAAGAACAGGCACATAGACCAATGGAATAGGATCGAGATTCCAGAAGCAAAACCTCAATTCCTCTTGACTTTTTGTAATAAATTGTGTTATATGTATAATTTGCAAAACAAGTTGTTATGAGATTCCAGAGTTATCTTTTTCCTGTATGATTTTACATATGGGCTACAATGCTTTTAATTTTATAACTCAATATTGCATGCCATGAAGTATACGCAATACCTGCTGTGTATAAAGTGCTTACCAAATATTTGTTAACTGCTTGGGTCATGCACAAGGAGGAGGAGATCTTTGGAAATTAATTATGGTTGTAGTTTATTTTCTACGCTGACTACAAGCTGAATCCAGAAAGGAGCTTTTTAATATTTTTCCCGTTGTCTGAGTCTTTTGAATTTCAAGGCACAATCTCTCTTCTTTCTCTATACACATGGAGTGGCTGTTTAGATCCCATTCATGGCTTCAAGGATACAAGTTCTAAAACTTTGTGTCATTCACATTGGGTCTTTTCAAGAGCCACTAATATGTTAACAGTCCTTAATTAATATATTTTGGACCCATTTCCTAGGTTCCATTTTCCTATTTTTAATGGTTGCTGGGTATTTTCCCTTTGATAATCTCATAGGCATCTTACATTCATTTCATCTAAAACTTAAGTCATTTTTTTCACTTGAACCTAATATATTTCCCATCTTATTTTACAGCACTGCCACTCAATCAGTTGCCCAAGGCAATTTCTTGGGAATCATTCTATATTTTTCACACTCCTTTTCAAACATAAGTCTCCTTTCACTGTTTCTTTCCAATTCAACTGAGAATGTGTTATGGCTGTATCTTCTCTAGTGCATATTATGATAATGACAGGCTACTGGTCTTCAGCTATCCAGTCTGTTCACTCTCCTGCCAATCCTCGACATAATCTGTCAGTGCCTTTTTTACCAAACATAAATCTGATTCTGTCACTGTCCTATATAAATGGCTTCTTTTCCCATTTCCTACAGGCAGCAATTAACTTCTTAGAAGCCTGTGTGTGCTCCATGATTCCATGCTTGTCTACATGTTTAGTCTTATACAAATAATTAAAAAATTGCTTCAGGTATTCTAAACTGTGTGGAATATGACAAGTCCTATCAGACCTTCTACTTTTAACTCAGATTTTTCTTTTAGCCTGCACTGATCTCTTCTTTTTAAATGTGATTTTATTCACTTTACTATTTTATTTTCTTTGAATTGTGGGGTGCACATGAGGATGTACTACGCAAGCAAATTGTGTGCAGGTGAGGTCTGATCCTAGCAAGCCTTCTTTTCCCCGATAGTGGACATGATACCCAGCAGGTATTCGTGTGCCCCTTAGCTCCCCTTCCTGGCTCCCCCCCACATTAGTAGTGTCCAGTATCAATTGTTCCTATTGTTCCCATCTTTGTGCTTACATGCCCAATGTTTAGGGCCTGCTTATGAGGAATACCTCCTGTTTCCCCTTTAGAAAACTAGTAATAGGTGTCTCCTAGCATTTGACTTCTTAAACTGAACTGAAGCAAACTGAACTGAAGTTTGTAGCTCCATTATGTTCTTTTGTAACTGCTAGGACATAATTCTGAAATAAAAAATAACATATATTGTAACTGTATACTTATGAGATTTTCAATCCATCTCTTGTGTGAGTGCTTGAAAGGCAGAGATATAGTCTATGCTTGGCACTGTATTTGATGCTTGGTATCAAATTGGTTCAGTAAATGTTGGTTCAATGTACTAATAATATTTATCTAACTCAAAACTCAAAAAGACTTACTGGATAGCCTTTCAATGCCAAATGGAGGCATTTTTCAATAAGTCTACTCATGGGCTATTTGTTTCTTTTGAGATTTTACCCATGCTTGACTTTCAGATTTACTATTTGATTAGATCTCTGGAACTGTAAAGTTTTGTGTTTATTAGGAGATTTCTATTCTGAAGAAAGATAACTCCAGTAGCTATAATTATATTTTCCTGTAGGATATTAACCAGTTTTGTATTGACTACAGAAAGAGTAGCAAATAAGACTCAGTCTAGAGCAGAATGTTTCAAGTCTTAGACTGGAAGAATAAATTGGGATGAAGTAACTATTCACGTGCTATTATTTAATGATTTGGACCCTTATGCCCAATCAGCCAAATTATACATACTGCTTTCAAGTTAATTGTTGATTTTATGAACTATGAAAAACATCAATCTCAAATTATAACACATGACTGTAGGTATAAATGACTCAGTTCTGGTTGGTAAGCCCATTCAACTCTCCCCTCTGATAAAGTCGCAAATAAACGAGTTGTTCTACCATTATGGTGATAAATAAGAATATAATTATCACAAAATTATAGTATTTCTCCCTCTATTTCTGTCTCCTTTCCAAATATATGTTATTCCCTGAATAAAATAAAATCCATTGCTTCTTACAATTAGAGTTGGAATTCTTCAACATTTATGTGTATCTGGAAATGACCCTGTTGATATAAATAACACATCTTTGGGGGGAAAAAAATCTATTAATAGGAAAATTCATATTGGTTAAAACTCATTTTATTGAAATCATTTTTTTCATATTTTTGTGTATATAATATACAAATTCAAACATGCTTTTTAAATCTATTTAGCAAAAGATTGAATTCATCTGATGACAAAATGTGGATGGCTAGAAGCAATTAAAACAAAACTATGGGTAACATTTAAGCTTAAAGATAGTAAAATTTATTATTGAGAGACTCAACAACTATATTTCTAGCTATCTCTGTGAATCTATTTATATTGTCATACTTATTGTGGCTAATATTTAGCAATAATTTAATAATTATATTCAGACAACACATCCTAATAATAATTATGTTGTTATTCCCATCAATATATCAATACAATTATGGCATAAAATTGTTATTTCAAAAGTTCAATGTCATGTATAAATAATAAATTGGTATTTATGGGAAATACTAATTTCCATAAAGTTTTAATAACTTCTTTTTATGTTTTCAAAATACATGAATGCATAAATAAACAATCATTGATTTATTTATTTTCAAATTAGTGGATTTTCTTGGTAGTTTATAGTAGTCTCAAAACCACAGGTCAGATTTTAATCAGATCCAAAACTTCCTCAGAATTCCCTAGACTGATTATTAGAAGGCATGAGAAGGAAACCAATTTATAGCTGTTGCAGAACAACTAGGAATAGCCTGGAAATGGATCAATGAGATGTCACAGCCACCCAGATCACATTCTGTCAAAAGGTCTTCACAAACTAGTAATGAAAGACAACCTCTGTCAGTAGCAGTCATGGAGTTGTTACACACTTTTAATAGAGCAATTTTGAGAACATTATGTGCACTGAATCCTACTTAAAATGACTCAAATGAGTTCACCTATCTCAAGCACGACTGTAATTGAATTATGAAAGACTTTCCGCACAGTGAATTTTAGCCTCCAGCTTTCTTTAAATTTTGCGAGCCCCACTTTGTTTTTAATTTTCAAGAACTCTATCTCCTCCCAAAACTGTAGATAAGAATAACTAAGGTCATTTTGAAAACAACATCAATAAGATCACCTATTCTGTACTTATGCCCCCTGTTCTTTTATTATTTTTTTGAGCATGCAATGTTTAGATTATGTTATTTGTCCAAAATATAAATTTATGTGATTTTTTTCATGCAATAAAACTCATTGCACCCTGGGAGACTAACCATTAATGAGGTAGCACTCTATTAGAAATGTTTGATATCTGAGAGTATCATGTTTGTCTGAAAGCTAAGTATAAACTAAAAAATCTTAATCTTAACCTATTAGCACATTTGAAAAATAAATTCTGCAGTATTTCAAGGTTAAGATACTTTATAGGTGGTGATAGTTTTCAGTAGTAAATTAAAGAATGCTAAAATTAATGCAGAATACAGTTTTGGGAAAGGAAATCCATTAAGAAGGGCAAATTAGATTCATTTGAAAAACAGATTCAAATTAGGTTTGAAGGAAATATAGTAACACTTGGATTAGCAATTAATAATAAAATTTAGAGAAACTAGAACTAAACAGAATGAAATATTTGGAATCAAAAGTAGATGACAATATTCTAGGTAAAATATGAATTTATATTATTCAAATGGTATCCCTTTGTGTGCTTCAACCTATAACACAAGTTTAAGCATATTTTCTTTATTATCAATGCGTTGTGTGAAGGCACAGTACACTGATTGCTAGTGAAGATGATGTTACTTACATATGTCAGAAACCCTGATTTTTATACTGCAGTGGTAAATGAATAGCAATGTACAACTATGCATCCTCAGTTGATTTATTTTTACTCAAAAGATAAAGAGCATGATCAATATTTTTAAAGATGGAGAAATTGAAGGACTACTTAACAAATGCCCCCTTCAGACACTAGAAAGGTATTAGTCATCATTTTTCCATGAAAATATGTTAGGACACCTAGTAAATTGGCACCTTTTAATTGCTCCGTAATGACTAAGAAAACCTCCATTTGAATCAGCTTCTTCTGCATGCATTTCAGACATGATATCACAGAAAAGTATTCATCTGCCTGTTCCAATAACTGTTTGTAATTTGAATGATACTCAAAACACATCATCATAGATAATGACAAGGAACAGATAGAAAATGATGTGCATTGTTTGTATATTGAAATAGGTTCCTGGATGAGTTTTATGGTATGATGTGTTAGCAAGGACTTCCTAGAGATCCTCATGAAGAAATGATATTGGTGAGATAAGAGAAATATGGGTGCTAAGTATTTTCCAAACTATATGAAAATGAATTTCAAAAATTTAATCACTGTCAAGGCTATATTGGTTCACTATGACAACGTGAGTGCTAACATAATAACATTTTAGTCTCTATATTTATATCTAGTTATTTTGTGAAACACAAATATATACTAATTTTATCCTAACTAAAAAATATAACTTGAAAAGCTTCAGCTAAAATAAGTCCACTATTAGAAAGCCTGAGTTTTATTAGTAATTTCTTACCTCAGTAACTACCTAACCTTAGGCAAGTAATTTAATCTCATTGCACTTAAGTTTTATCACTTGAATTATAGGTGTAAATGATATCTCCTATATATTACGAGTTTGAAAAGACGTTGTGACCATGTTGGATATGATTAAACAGTAAACCCTTACATAGTATTGTAAAGAAAAATAATCAGATTAAATTTATACAATGCATACTTTATATGAAGAACTGTTCACTTTTACTATGCCCAAAAGTTTTTGAATTAATGATACTTTTAAATTACTTTTTAATAAATGAAGTTTAAAAAATGGATATGTATCCCAAGGTTGCACACAGTAAGTGGCAGAGCTAGTGTTGACTGCAGATTGTCTGGCTCCTAACGCCATACTTCTAAATAAATTATTTTACCTCCTGGTTATGCAAATATTCAATGAGTACACACGATAAAATTTATTTTAAAAATGAATGGATGGAATTAAATCTAGTTAAACTATTATTTTATTGAAAAATATGTTTTCCGTTTATTATATTTCATATCAATAGCTGATAGAAGAAATAAAAAGCAAAAAGTATATGCAGACTTGAACAATACTAGTTGGCAGACTCATACGACCTCACCTAACTGACATTTATGAAAAACTTCATCCAAAAAGAGAGCAATCCACATAGTTTCCAAGCGAACACAAATATTTCTAAAGACAAGTCATAGTTTGAATTTCAATATAACTTTAATATTCAATTCATTTATAAAGTTTATATTCATATTTTGCATAAGTATATAAATTCAATATAATTTCAACAAAATTATAGTAATTTTCAATATAATGAAATAACAAACAAAAATTAAAATAAAACTCAATAATGGAAAGATAAATTCATTTGAAAATTTGGCCTGGCATGGTAGCTCATGCCTCTAATCCCAGCGCTTTGAGAAATCAAGGTTGCAGGATTACTTGAGGTCAGGAGTTTGAGTCCAGTCTGGGCAACATGTAAGACTCTCCTCTGCAAAAAAATTTTTTAATAAATTAGCCAGATGTGGTGGTGTGCACTGGTAATCCCAGCTACTTTGAGGAATGAGGCAGGAAGATCACTTGAGCCCAACAGTTGGAGGTTGTGGTGAGCTATGATGGTGCCATTTCACTTCATTCTGGGTGACAAGAGTCAGAAAAAAAAGAGGAAAAACAATTAATGACACACTTCTAATAGCTTTTAGGTAACAGAAGAAATCAAAAGTGAATTATAATTATTCTATACTTACTAAAAAGCAAAACACAGCATATTAAATGTTAAAGAATATCACTAAAAGTATATCTACCAGTAAGTTTACAGCATTAAATGCTTATATGAGAAAATAAGGAAGGTTTCAAATCTGCTTTCTCGGCTGGCTTCATCCTTTATCTTATAAAAATGGAAAAGCAGGAGCAAAGTAGACATAAAATAGGAGGAAAAAAATTATTTAGGTCGGAAAAAAATAAGCAATAATAGAGAACTTTTTTCCTCTCAATTTTTTATTTATCACTATATTAAAGCTTCCAGTAAGTGTAATAAGGTGACCAAAATTAATAAAAGTCATCTCAAGTATAAAGAAATAAGTTAAACTTTTTATTCACAAATAACATGATTATCTATGTTGAAAACCTAATGCACTCTACAAAATAGCTATTAGAGCTGATAAATGGGTTTAGCATGTATCCAAAGACAAAAAAAAAACTATATCAAATTCAGTTTCATTCTTATGTACCAAATCAAAAATTGAAAATTTATATTTTTAAATGTTATTTATGGTAATATCAAAATAAAAAAAGATAAATCTGACAAATGATGTGTAAGATTTTCAGTCTAGAATCTGCTAAATATTGGTAAAAGAAATTAAAATTGAACTAAATAAATGGATCAATATATTATGGTTATTGATTGAAAGACATATTTTTAGGATAATAATTCTTTTCAAATGATCTATAAGTTCAGTCTAATCCAAGTCAAATTTCACGTGTTTTGCATGTCATAAGGCTTATTCATTTTAATCTCTATGTAGTGTATTGCAATTTATCCATCGTGTGTGTGTGTGTGTGTGTATTATAGAAATTAATAAACTGATACTAAAATCTTTTAGAAATGCAAAAGTCCTTGAATAGTCAAAACAAATTTTTAAAAAGTTGACAGAATGAAACAACCTGATTTCAATTATTGATTATAAGATTACAATTATTATATGAGATTGAAATTTACAAAAATTAACTAAACAACTATATGTTTACAATTTGCAAGACAGTGTGGTGGTCATGAGAAGATAAACAAATAGAACAATTAAATAGAGAGTTCAGAATTAGAACCGTATTATGTTTTATTTTATGGTTTTGTTTATATCGATCATCTTTTGATCTCATTTCTTTCTGACCAATATATATATTTCTTTTTTCTTCTCCTTTAAAATATACATTTGATTTAATTATTTTGAATTATTCTAAGTTTTTCTTTATATTAGCATGTTAGACATTTTTTGCCATGTGATTAGTAGTTATCCCAGTAACTCCAAACAACAGAATGCTGTTTAAATTTAAACTTTAATTAATTAAAATTGAAAACATTGTCCATAAAGATACAAATAAATTATTGAGTGAATTTATGGAGTAGAATATCCTAATAGCTCCTGAAGAATAATCACAATTTATGTAAATACTCTTTTTTCAAGGAGGGGGAGCATATTCTCCACTTCTTATGTGTGCTCTGTATACAGTGACAGACATCCAAAGAAGTGAGTATGGGAAATGGGAAGAAAATAGTAAAATTTTCATAGAGAAAACAAAACACTGTCTCAGACAGGAGACCAAGGTGAATAAAGGACGTGCAAAAAAAAAAAAAAACTAAACAAAATAAATAAACACTTTTTTTTCTTTTTTGAGTTGGAGTCTCACTTGTCAACCAGGCTGGAGGGCAGTAGCACGCTGCTCCTGGCCACCGCAGCCTCAACCTGCTGGGCTCAGGCAATCCTTCCACCTCAGTCTTTCAAGTAGCTGGAACTACAGGCATGCGCCACCATGCCCGGTTAATGTTTGATTTACTGTAGAGATGAGGTCTCGCCAAGTTGCCCAGGCTGGTCTCGAACCTGAGGGCTCAGGCAATCCTCTTACCTCGGCCTCCCAAAGTCCTGGGATTATAGCCATGAGCCACTGAGTCCGGCCACTAAAAAAACACATTTTAAGAAAGGAAAAAAAAACTGTATTAAAATTGTAATACTCAGTATAGTCCTATAGCAAAAGATGAATACAATTCACATTTAATTTCTGCAATTACATTAAGTGTTAATTACATTAACAGTGTCTGGTCCAGCCACTTCTGATTATGGTGAACTCAATGTAATGCATAGATAACATCTCTTAAGTGTGTATACATTTTGGGGGGGACCCCTGGTATTTAACAGTAAAAAATCAAATTGATAGCATGTGCTGTTGGTATGATGTGATGTAAATGAAAATCTATAACTCAAGCATCATGATGAGGAAAAAAAAATCATCAGGCAAATTCCAAGTTAGAGACAATCTACAAAATACCTGACCAGTATTCCTTAACACTGTCATGATTATTAAAAAGAAAGAGTCCTTCAGTCTGAAGGAGCACCAATAAGTATAAATTGGTATCTTGGAAGGGATCATGAAACATAAAATGGAAAATTAGGTAAAAACTAAGGAAATCTGAAAAAGTGATGAATTTTAGTTAACAATAATGCAGCAGTAATGAATTATTAATTGTAACAAATAACCCATACTACAATAAGATATTAATAATAAGGAGAATTGTGGGTATGTGGAAACTCTTCATGCTATCTTTGCAATTTTTCTGTAAATTTAAACACTTCTACAATTCAAAAATAAATAAAAATATAAAACTTAAGCAAATGTTAGACATTAATGTCCTCAGTCCACTACTTATACTTCAAGTATTCAAGAACCTTATGTGACCAATGTCTATTCTTTGTATAGAACATTTTTTATTGTCAGAAATGTCTATTGGACAGTGCTGTCTTAGGGAGTAAAACATCTATATTTGACTAAATACTCATACAAAAACTGGTACTTGTATCACCTCCACTGAGTGCACTTTAACTTCATTTATCCCATTCTCACATCTATCATGAATTTTAATTCTATATGTATTATTATAAACTGAATGTGTCTCTAGTCAAATCATATGTTGAAATTGTAATCCTCAAAGTAAAGACACTAGGAGATGGAACTTTGGGAACTAATTAGGTCATGAGGATAGAACCTTCATGAATTATATTAGTGCCCTTATAAAAAAGTGTTCCCAAGAGAGTTCTCCTGCCCTTTTTCTGTCATGTGAGGATATAACTGAAAAACGGACGTTCTGCAACCCGGATATGGCCCTCACCTAGAACGAGACCATGCTGGCACTCCGATGCTGGTTTTCCAGTCTCTGGAACTATAAGAAATAACCTTCGGTTGTTTACAAGTCATTGAGCTTATGGCATTTTATTATAACAATCCATACTGATATATTTGGATTTTTTTGATAGAAGATATATTTGGAAAGCTATAAATGTGTTACTATTATTATTTTGTGTGTTCAATGGTCATTTACTTTAACCCCTATGTTTTTCATTGGCATTGCTCTTTAATGCTTCTTTAATTCTCTGTTTTCTTTCATATATTTCTCAGTAAAAAAAAAAAAAATTCTCACCTCACTTACTGTAGAAAAGTTGGTAACAAATCTCTCAGTTTTGATTTTTGTGAAAGCATCATTTTACTTTCATTTTGTAAAGATATTTTTACTAGATATAGAAATCTAAATTGTTACTTGTTTTCTTTCAGTATTTTGAAGACACATTTCATCATTTCATTTTTTTCCCTGAATTCCCCAATTCTATTGATAACTCAACTAACATTTTTAGTTTTGACCACTCATAGAAAACATTTACGTTTTCACTAGCTGTTCTCAAATTTTTTTTTCTGCTTTTGGTTCCTGTAAGTTTGAATTTGTGCCTATGTTACTTTCATTGAATATAATTTGGTGTTTGAAGAATTTTGTGAATGTACAGGCTGGTTTATTTCATCGGTTTGGGAAATCAGAATCAGTTATCTTTCTTGTATTCCTTATTCTACAATGTCTTTACCCTATTCTTCTTGGACTCTTTTTTTTAAAAGAGACTCAGTCTGGTCTCAAACTCATGGTCTCAAATGGTCCTTTTGCCTCAGGCTCTCAAAGTGCTGGGATTACAGGCATGAGCCATCACACCTGGCATCCAGTTACTTTTATTTTAGTGTGTGTTTTTTTTCTTCCATGTGTCTTTTATCCTTTTCATTATCTTCCAACATTCTTTTTGTCTCTTGGCTTCAATTTTGATACTTTTAAAACCATTTTTTGGTTTATCCATTACATTTTCTATTTTGAAAGAGAGAAAAAAGTACATAAGGGATAGAATAAAGGATAACAACTCTCCCCATATTTTGAAAGACAGTTTTAAACATGCAAGAGCTCAGCAAAGTTCAACAGAAAAAAATTGACGAGGACATCGCTTAGACACATCAAAGCCAACTTCTGAAAACTGAAGATAAAAAAATTCTCAACAGAAGCCAGAGAAAGATGAAATCATGATAAATATATGATAAATATCTGATCAGATACAATGGAAATCAGAAGTCTATGGATCAATATCTTTAAGGTGCTAAAAGAAGAAAAGAAAGTCTACAGTTTAAGTACAAGAAATACCAAAAGAAGCTTTTCAAGCCCAAAGAGTAATGGAACCAGAAGAAAACTCAATCTTTAGGATTGAATGAAAATTGTAAATATATGGGCAAAAATAAAATCTTATATTTACCTTAATTTTTAAAAGTACATATGATTGTCCAAAGCAAACATTACAAAATGTCATTGTGAGAATATATGTAGACTATGGTGTCTGTTACATTTAGAGTGCAGAAGATGGTGGGAGCAGGACCTGTATGGCAATTGTTCTGTTTTATGTGACATAGCTCTTAATAGACTGTGGAAAGTTAAGGATAATATCGTACCCTCTAGAACAATTACACAGCATGCAAAGATGTATACTAAAATGTCAATATGGTAACAGAATTGGAATATTTTTGAGTAATAAAAATGGCAGTTAATGTGAAAGCAGAGGGGACAATAGTAGACATATAATAAATAGTTGATATAAATGCAGTCATATCAACAACTGCATTCATTATTAATGAACTAAACTCTGCAATTAAAATGAAGATAGAATGCTAGATTAAAACATAGGACCCAATTATATACTAGCCACAGGAAATTTATTTTAATTATACAGATATAAATAGGTTGAAAATAATAAGTGGAAAAAATTATACAATACAAACCATAAATATTGGAAGGCTAGTGTGGCTATAGTAGAATCAGCGGGAATAAAGCTGAAGACAAAATGTATTAAAACAATAAGAATAATTTCTCAATGATAAAAGAATCATTTCTCAGCAATAATACTTGAGTATCATAAGTTTGTATGCATATAATTAGCATCATTATTACAAATGGCAAAAACTGGCCAAACCAATGGGAGAAATAAATAAGTGCAAGATCATGGTGGAAATTTTGACAGTCCTCTTCAGCAATTAAAAGCACAACTAGTCAAACAGTTATAAAATATAGATTATTTGAACACACTATCAACTGTCTTGGCCTAAACTATATTTATAGGGCACTATAAAGAACAGAGAAATAAAACTCTTATTGGTGCACATGGTACACTGATCAAGAATAAACCATATGCTAGTTAAAAAAAAAGAGACTAAAATAAAATAATACATTTAGTGTTGTATATATAGTGTGGTATGTAATGCATAATATAAAAGCAAATCAATAATAAATAATCTAGAGACATCTCAAATATTTGGAAATTATTCCTTATATTTTGAAATAAAATGTGGGTCAAAGAAATAATCTCCAGGAAATATTTCATCCATAGTCATATAAGAAACAGACATGGCAAGGAAGATAAAACAAGACAAAATTTAATAAACCAATATCCCTCAAGACTGTAAATGTATAACATTTAACACAATTTAACTCATGGAAAATAGCAATAGATATACAATGAAAGAGGTTAATCCCAGCAATGCAGAGTTGATTTAGCCTGCAAAACTTACATCACGTAATGCAGTCTATTCATAGATAAAGAGAGAACTAAGTCACATTAGCATCTCTAAAGGTGTGAAAAAAGATTTAAGAAAATTCAACACACACTTATGATAACTCACACAGAACTAGGAATAGAATGGAATTCCTTCATCTAACAAAGATTTAAAAAAATTATACACACACAGTCATACACACTGAAAACTGTAGAATGCTGACATACATTAAAGATTTCAATAATTGAAAAGAAGCTATCTATACTTTTCAATATAACTAAGATTTCAATTTTATAAAAATTTAACAATACATTTAGATCAACTCCATGAAAAGCCAACAGGCATTTTGATTGTAACTGGCAAGTTGATTCCAGAGCTTATATGAAAGTATAACTGCAAAGGCAAATTTAAGACAGTAAAATGAAATTGAAGTACTTACTCTACCTAACTCAAGATTTATGTAAATGAACAAATATTTTAAAATGTAGAATTGCTGAAACAAGATATATAGATCAAATGAAACTGATGTGAGGTTCCAGGAATAGATCCTTGCACACGCTTTTTAACAAAGTTGCCACATAATTCACTGTAAGAAGGAAAGTCTTTCTAAAAAAAGGTGCTAAGAAAGAAAACACTTTAATTACATCATACTTCTTTTTTTCAATGTTATTATTACCTTAAGTATGAAAGTTGACACTAAAATCTTCTAGAAGAAAACATAAGTTTTTTCCAATCCTTGGATTTCTTATATTGGTCATAAATAGAGTTAACCATAAAATTAAGAAAGATAGACAGTTTAAACCTTATCAAAATGAATAAAACATTTGCTTTTTGAATGTTTCCATTAACAAAATGAAAAGGCAAGTCATATAAAGGGAGAAAATATTGCAATTCAATATAGAGCTCAATAATAAAAAGTCCAACAAGCCAATGATGGTAGAAAGTAAAATGGTACTACAATTTTGGAAAAGTTTACCAGTTTCTTAAAATGTTAGTAGATGTTCACCATAAAACTCAGAAATCCCACTGCTAGATATTTAAAAAGATAAATGAAAATATTTCAATCAAATACTTGTACATGCATATTCATGATAGCCTTAATCGTAATGACAACATTTTCAAATAACACAAATGTCCACCAACAGGTAAACAGTAAACAAAATATACTGTATTCATCCAATGGGGCACTAGTCAATAGTAAAATGGAATGAACTGTTGATAACTGCAACACTAGTATGGATTTCAAGGGCATTAGGTTCTGTGGGGAAGCAAAGTCAATCTCAAAAGATTGCATACCCTATGATTTCATTTATGTAACATTCTTAAAATGACAAAATTATGGAGAAGGAGAGCAAAATAGCGGTTGCCAAGTGACAGGGATGGTGTGTGGGAGGGGTGAGAATATAAAGGAGGTAGAATCAGGGATTTCTTTGTGTTAGTAGAATAATTCTGTGTCCTGATTTAGTTGGTGGTTGCACAAACTTTTATGTGGGACAGAATTGCATAGAACTGTACATACACATATATGAATTCATGCAAAAAATGGTAAAAACAATATGGTATGTAGTCTATTGGAATATATTTTTATTTCTCTTTGCTAAATGCCTAGAGGTGAGATTTGGGGGTTTTATGGCAAGTGCTTACCAACATTTTAAGAAACTGGCCAACTTCTCCAAAATTGTAGTACCATTTTACTTTCTACCATCATTGGCTTGTTGGACTTATTATTGAGTTCTATGTTAAGCTGCAATATTTTCTCCCTTTATATGGTTTACCTTTCTTTTCATTTTTCTAATGGAAATATTCAAAGAGCAAGTATTTTTCATTTTGCTAAAACTTTAGTTTTTTAAAATTTTAAGATTAAGAAAACTAGATATCCTATTACAGTTACATAAGGTATCATCTGTTATAGAAGGAAAGATCCAGCATTCACCGGACTGTTTGTGCTAAACAGGGATGACTACTAGATACCAATCAAAATGGATGAATCACAAAATCATGTTGAATGAAAGAAGCCAGTCACAAAAGATCGCATGCCATATGATTGCATTTGGATAAATGGGAAAATTAATTATGGTGACAGAAAGCAGATCAATGTTCAATGAACCAGCACCAGAGAGCAATATAGGCTTCAAAGCAATATGAGGGAGCTTTTGGAGTGATTGAAATGCTCTGTATTTTGACTGTCGTCTGGTTTTACAGGTTTGTACAGCTCTCAAAACTCATCAAATTGTACACTTTGTTATAATGCAGTTCATTGCAGGTGAATCAATCCTCAATACAATCATATAAGATAAAACATAGGAGGAAAGAAAGCATCATGGGGGTTTTTCAATAATACTAGTGGTGTAGTAATCATGTTCAACTTCTTGAGGGTAATAGTTTGAGTTATTTTTTCTACCTTTATGAGAAAATTATAGAAAAATTTTAAATAGATAAGGGAATACACGTTGTTTAGTCTTACATAAATGTAATTCAGGGATTTCTAGAAAATATATCAAAGAGCACTTATTTCAATTGCCTTCAACCAACTTCATTTGTGGTTTGCAAAGTGGATGCTTTCTCTCTAGTTAGGTTATAAGTAATTATTAAGAGGAACCAGTTGTTTTTTGTCTGTGCTTTCATTGACTAATATGGCCAGATATTTTATAAACACTTTTTAGTCCTATACAGAATGAATCACTATCCTTTAAAAGTTTAAAAAATTTTAAAGTTACACCTTGACACAATTTCTGGTGGATTTGTTTGAGGCATGTGTTAAGATACAAGGTTGGATCCTACACCTCACAGTTTAGATTTTCAGTAATTGCAAGAGTCAGATCAGCCTTAGTGAAAAGAAGATTATGTTGTTGGGGCCACTCAGAGTCCTACATATACTCAATTTATGCACCTATTGTTCAGTCACTGAGTACTCAGACTGATTGATATATATGTGATAAATATTTTTGGCCTCTTGTGTTAAGCATTTCTTTGGCAGTGGATAATCTAGTTTATTCATTAACTTGGGATTCAACCTTACACACAGCTTAGTTCTACTTCCACTGTTCCATCCACATGATTTTTACCCAGACCTCCATACCCTTTTCTTCTGGTATTGCTCTACCCAGCACAGTCATCCCCACAACCAACAAGCTAAGCCAACAGCCATTGTCTAGGAGTTCACATTATTCTTATATTGGACTATTTCTCTCTTTATAGTAAATGGCCTGGTGTACCTCCCAAAATTTTGTCATTGAGAAGATGTCTTTTTTTAAAAGAAAAAATAAAACTTTATTACATTCATCATTCATCATTGCTCTAAGAAATTACCAGACAGAAGTAAATAATACATTGAAAATATATTGATCCCAAATATGATTACCTTGGGGTTCATGACATTTCATAACATCTCTGTCTTTTAAAGACTTTCACTCACCCCTGTCTTTCATTTGATGGTGTTGTTTTCTGGCAACAGTCATCTTCAACTCATAAAAACATACTGAGCCAAACTGTACACAAACAAGGAGCCTTGTTTTTCCATCAGCAGATTCTAAGGAAATGTCATTAATATATGGATTTAAGCTAAGGGAGCAACATTAGTTTAAAATAATGTTTATGAACTAAAGCACTGCCTATCTGTTTATATAGCTTTCTTTGTTCTTGAAACCTAATAGTCTTTTTTTCATATTGACCATTACTATTACATGGTAGATAGCTGATGTGCCAACCCACACTTTGGAAATGATTTATAATTGTCTGTTGTAGACAACAGTCTTGTTTTTGAATTCCAGGTTTCTATACTACAACTCCCCATTGATGCTTTCAAAGTTTTCAAATGGCATGTAATCTAACACCAATATTTTTAGCAACACAACTGAATATATTAGGTCTCATGGCCCACATAGAAAACGCGGTTATAAGCACTCACAACAAGCAGCATTCAAATTATACAATAATTATTCAGAGCAGTACTCTTAAAAAGCAGGCCTAAATCCTAAGCCTACAAAGCACAAAATGATATTGGTAGGAACTACAATATACAAATACTGTTTTTCAAGCTTTTGTCATCTGGAATATTAAAAGTCTGTACTTTATCAAAACCCCTAATTCTTTGTAAATTTTATGTTCCTCCCTCTGGACTTTATATATCTTACATGAACATCTAGAATGTTATCACTTTCTGCTCTTCAGATCTAATTAACATAATATTACCAATATATTTCTGTGGAATACACAAATTTTTTAGGTCCCTTTGGAATATGTTGTAGTAGAGGGAATTAGAGTAAGTATAGCCCTGGAGCAAGGCCTTAAATTTGTAATGCTGCCCATCTGAGTGAATATTTTTGTCTTCATGTGTTTTGAAAATGATACATATTCCAGAACCATAACAACATATAATATACCAGAGCAGAGATTGTATTGATTACATTTGCAAAAGTGTACCATCATCTACCATGATTTGTTTTTCTTCTGGGGCTAGAATGTGCAATAAATGGAGACATGATAGGCATAACCAATAATTTGTGTTTAAGACTTTTAGAGTAGTTTTGATCCCTGCCTTTCTTCTCAATATATGGCATTGATCTTTATTTACAATCTTGGGCAGTAGTGGCAATTTCAAGAGACTTTATTCCACAACTCAAGGAATTAATTAAAATTTTCTAGGTAATATGTATATCCCTTTTGAATATATAGCGAGGAACTGCTAAATAGCTACCTTGGAAATTCTGGAACAAATGAGACATAAACTTTGGCAGTGCATCTATTTATTATCAGGTCTTTGTGTACTTCCACATAAATGACAATCCATGGTATCAATATAACTTGAAGACAATGCCAAATATCTAGTAAAATATGCATATTTCTTTTTCTACGGTGTACAATTACATAGGTGAATAACCATACATCTTCTTAAAGAAGGACTAGAGGGATTATTATTGCATATGCTTTCTGTCATGGCATGATCCTTCTAGAGATATTAGTCTCCTTTCAAGATTATTTTTGGTGTGAGGAATGTCTCAGATATGGTAATATGTGAGAGACTGAGAATTTCCATTGGAGCAGCTACCTTCAGACTTTGCAATTATTCTCTTTTTAAAATCAAACATATCAATTGATATTGTTGGCTATTAATAAATATTTTCCCAAGGAACTCTATGATCAATTGGCCATTGTCCTAAGTCTCTGTGGGTCATGTACTAAAATTTCCACTTGATCTGTTGCAGAGTCTGTTATGGTAATCATATCTGTCATATAGCTAATGATTAAATTCTGCTACTCAGTCTCCCCATTTTTAGGGTTTTATCTATGCTACTGAAAAGGAGTCCAGTTTAAAAACAACATCTTTTAATACAATTCCTGGTTTACAAAGCCCTGAATTAGGTATGGGTAATTTGCTGAAGCTTCAAGATTAGGCTTTTGTTCCAGTTTTGCTTCTCTATGATCAAGGGCTCCAAGTTTTAGAGATAAAGATCTTTGGTTCCATGGAGACACTCTGAAAGGCTTACCCTGCCCTGAGTTAGTCAATAGCTGACTTAATTGCTTGGGTTTTTTTTTCAGGGCATCAATAGAATTTAGCAAAACCAATCAACAGCATGATCTTTTACATTACTATTTTCTCCATATCTATCTAATGCTAGAGATTTTTTACAAGCCAGCAAATTCTTCTCAACATGAATCACTTTCAAATTACCTGCATACAATTTCAGCCACTATAATGCCACAGCGTAGCTTGTGTCATCAATACTCTACTTACTATGATCACCATGGCCCAGACAGAACTCAACTCCCGACTACCATTCCAAGAGTCTGCTACCTGAAACCACTTCTAAAACCAGATATTTCAATTTGAGTTCTCTAGAAGCAAATAGTGAATCAAGAATTTAAATGAAAGGGCATAGAAAATATTTCAGAAGGTGGGCGGGGTACTATGAGAGTGAGGAAGTCAGACTTAGAAGCTAAGAAGCTCAAGAAAAAGCATAATATTAAGCAAAGTACCATGGGTAATCACTTTGGTTTATTTCTGCCTCAGAATTTTGAAGATAAATTATGCTAATCAGAAAAAAACAAGAATATTTACAGCCCATTAACTATCAGTCATTGTTTAAAGGATACCTGTTGAAATACATGAATTTCCTGTCACTTAATGTTCTTAGTACATGGAGGCACAAGGAAGCCTGGGCCACTAGGACAAGAGTCAAAGAGATATAGGTTCTGGCTGTTAGGAGTGAAAACACATCAAAAGGCCATGTGCTTAAAAATGGTAGAGGCATCAGAATATTCATGGATGAGGAATGAATAACATCTGATATAATGATAATTTTTAAAATAAGTGTCTGTATATTCTCAAAATGCTAACAGTTTTAATAGGATGTGACATTATTTTTACTGACTACAAATTATTAATAACTGTATCGAGTGCTTTGAGAATAAATGATTTTTATAAGGCTAGCAAAGGAGAAATGTTATATACTTATAATTATATATAATTTGAAATAGTCTGATATTATTTTCCACTTGGCTCTAATTTTGTCCTCATGTCAATGTAATAATAGCTGTGCAGTTTAAGTTGTAAAAATAAATCATTCAAATTATTATTATTTTCCCAAAACTGATATTAGGTGGTACATGAAAATTTCTCCTTCCAAAGGTTCTGTATTTGTAATCAAAATCAAGATAAAGTAATCATAATTTTCAGATGATTACAGCTCAAGAAGATCTATTTTTATGGAAAACGGATATTTATTGTAATTTAAAATAATTAGTAAAATAAATTAGAATTTGGCCTATATAATTATATTGAAGCACAGCATTTCTGCAAGATTAATAATAGCAGTATTGGTTTGCTTCATTTGTGTGTGTGTTTGTCATTGGGCTAGCGATGAGGCTGGGCTATATGTGAAAGGGAGTTGAAAATGTAGAACCTTTTGTCTACCTAGAAGTTTCTTAAGTGACTACTAAAAATAATTTTAAAATATCAGTTTTCAAGTATGTTTATATTTACTACAATGAATTCTTCACTTTGTCAAGAAGTTTCATGGTTTGAAGATTGATACTGCCTAAGAAAATAGTGTGTTTCTCCATCTATTCAGCATCCACTAGAGAAAATCCATCAGTTTTCAATGAAAATACTTACCGAGATTGAACAGAAGGGGATTTTGATACATGCAAATGAAACACTTGTTGTCAAGAAGACAAAGAAACAAAAAGGTATATAGAAGAAAATCAAAGACAACTAGAATTGTTTGGCATTTATGTCATGAAGAGATCATTGCTCTTGAAGAGGCAATTTACTATATAGTAACCCCATACCCTGTCCTCTATCAAATTCAATTCTTCTTAGCCAAATGACATGACCTATTCTTATGTTATATCTACACAGGCAAAGTGAAATGGACAGTTGAGCATTTATTTAGTGGCTTTAATCAAAGTAGATAGATTATAAACTCCCGGTTTTTAAGAGAAACGATTTGTTTTTCATTAATTATGTGGATAACAGTCTCCATTCTTCTCTAAATTTTGAGTCTCCAAATGTTTTTTCAAGCACTATTCTGCTCACAGTAATTGAATGTTCAATTATACACTACTACATTTTTTAAACTGTATAAGTTATATATTTAACATTTATTTTCAAAATTAAATTTATTTTTCACTTAAAAAGAAAATTCAGTCCTTCACATTTCAGTAATATGCCAAAATAAAAATCAAATAATTTGAAATGCCTAGTTCACTTTTCTCAGCACAAGATTTGTGTAGTGAAGCTGGTGTTAACTTCCAGAAGCATAATTTTCAAACATAGAATAACTGACTATTCATTGTCTTGGCAGATGTCTTTGGCAGATTTCTTGGTAGCCTAAGAAACATATCTTTGAGGTCTTATTTTAATATAATTTCATGTATGTTAACAAAAAAATGACCTTCACACATAATGTACTATTTGATAAGATCTATAATTACTGACATTTGCAAACAGAAAAATGAAATATCTGGGAATGTTGATGTGACTCTTAACATTTTCAAAAAAATTTCAAAGATGCAGATATAATAACTTTACTTTCCTTAATTAAATAGATTTTTTTCCCACATGATTTTGTATATGTTACTAGCAAGTTGATGAACTTGTAGCACCACATAAATAAATAAGATCTTGCTCACATGGAATATACGTTTTAAGCAGAAAACAGAGAAGGTAGACAAAGAAAAGGAAGAAAAGACTGATAAAAAATCACCTCAACAGCAATTTACCCCAGCTAGAGACAGAGTCAGGTCATAGATAGAAGGCAACTTTGACTTTTCAATATATTCAAAATATCTGGTTCTCTGACACATTGTTTAGAAAAGAGCACAGCAGTGTTTAGATTGATTAATATGAATAGTTTCATGAGCATAGGAAAGAAGATTCTGAGACGTGATTGCACATTTTCTCCTTAATTAAACATTCCAAATTATACTCCAAAATGAATTAATTTACTTCTACATTAACGTTGTTCGTATTTCTAAAAATTCCTAAATATTGCTAAACTGTAAAATTTCTACCCATTAAAAGTTATGATATAGCATATTATTTTAATAGTATTATGAAGTAAATCAAATATAGGAAATAATATGCGTAACATTTATGTGTGGTATAAAAGTAAGCAAGAAATGAATGTGTCTACTTCCAAATCAATTAAGATATAGAACCATACCAAATCTTTGTAATTACTGTGTGCCATCTTTAAATTCAGGCTAACCATTCATCAAAGAGGTACTTACTATTCTGTTTTTTGTTTTTGTTTTTCCTTGTCACTTTTTAACTTTGATTTCATGTTTAACCAAAAGATCTAGATATTTCCTTATATAGATAAAATCCTCCTAAGTGTATTCTTCTACAACTTGATTTTACATTCAACATTCTATTTGTGATTTTAGATTTGTGATATTTACTAATTCAGGTCTTAGCTTTGGTTTAATTATTTTCATGACTAAATAGTAGCCCAATATGTTAATATTGAACAACACATTTATAAAATTTTCTGCCATGGATGGTTTTTATTCTTTTATAATTTTGTTATTTACAAACAAAGCTGCTATAGGAAACATTATTCTGACTTTGGAGGCAAATGAAAGTAGAATTGATGGTCAAGAACCAAATGGTTTTGAACATATATATATTTATATGGCACATCACATATAGATAAGCCAACATGTATTTGGTAAAATGAAGAGAAATGTACTTGGAAAAGGTAAACTTCATTGATGTGGCATATAGAGCAGAAATACTATGAGATTTTATTACCATTACAAAGCTATGTTTCTAAGAAATTGAGATGAAAGAAAGGTTTCAAACAGAAGACAATGAACTTGAAAAGAAAGGCAATAAGTAAGTCTTAGAGGAGCTTTATCAACTGCATACTATAGTTTATCTTCAAAGGCTGTGCTTATGAGACAAAGATAAGCAGAGATGTACAGTTGTGTCTTACAATTGCTACATAAACTAAGAGAGGACATGGACACCCTCACAATCATATTTGGCAGCTTCAATACCCCATTAACAGCCCTAGACATCTCATTGAGGCGAAAATAAAAAATAAAAAAAAAAGAAGATGCAGAACTTTAATTCAACACTCAGTCAAATGGACCTAACTTGACACTCAATCAAATGGACCTAATAAACTTCTAAGGAAAACTCTACCCAACAACTACAGTGTATACATTCAGAGCATACTCATAAATACATGGAACATACTCCAAGATTATTTATTCTTGGGCATATATCAAGACTGAACAAGTTTTAAAAAGTTGAAATAATTCCAAGCATCTTCTCATATCAGAATGAAATAAAAATAAATATCATCACTAACAAGATTTCTCCCCAAACACACAAAGACATGGACAGTAAACAACATGCTGCTGAAAGATTTTTGGGTCAACATAGAAATGAAGACAGAAATAAAAAGATTTCTGGAAACAAATGAAAGCAAAGACACATCTTATCAACATCTCTGAGATGCCATGAAAGTAGTGAAGAGAAGGGCATTAATAGCACTGCATGACCATATCAAGAAAATAGAAAGATTGTAAGTAAACAGACTAACATCACACCTAACAGAATTGGAGAGGCAAGAACCATTAAGTCCTAACTTCAGCAGGAAAATTCAGATTACTAAAATAAAGTCACAAGCTGCAGGATATGAAAGACAAAAAACATCCTAGAAAGTATTATCAAGACAAAAAACTGGTTCTGGTTCTTCAAAAAGATATAAAAGACTGATGAACTCTTAGCCAGACTGCCTAAAAAAAAAAAAAAGAAAGCAAGAAAGAGTAAAAAAAAAAAAACAATTAGGAATGAAAAAGGCACTGTCACAATAGAACCAGAAGAAATTCAAAATATTATCAGAGGTTACTATGAACATCTGTATGTAAGTAAACTAAAACCTAGAGGAAATGGAAATTTTCCTGGCACCACACAATCTCTCAAGATTGAAACAAGAGGAAGTTGAAACTCTAAACAAACCAATAACAATCCAGCAAATCGAATCAGTTATAAGAAACCTAAGCATTTGACAAAGGCATAATATCCAGAATTTACAAGGAAATCAAACAACCTGAAGGGGAAAAAAAAACAACAAAACCAAATCCCCTCAATAAAAGGTAGACATGAAGAGACACTTGTCAAAAGAAGACATACAAGCTGCTAACAAACATATGAAAAAATGCCAAGCCTCATTATTCATTAGAGAAATACAAATCAAAACTACAATAAGATCCAGTCAACACCAGTAAAGATGACTACCATTAATAAGTCAAAAAGCAACAGGTGCTGGCGCGGCTATGAAAAAAAGGGAACATTTTTACATTGTTGGTGGGAATGTAAGCTACTTCAACCTCTATGAAAAGCAGTGTGGTGATTTCTAAAAGAATTAAAAATTGAGCTTCCATATATCCAGCAACCCCTCTCCTGGGAATATATCCAGAGGAAAATAAACAGCTCTACCAAAAAGACAGATGCACATGCATGTTTATTGCTACACTATTTTCAACTGCAAACATATGGAACCAATCCAGATGCCCATCAGAAGTGAACTGGATAAAGAAAATGTGGTATATATACATGATGGAATATTATGCAGCCATAAAAAGGAACAAAATCATAGCCTTCACAGCAACTTGCATGCAGTTGGAGACTATCACATTAAGTGAACTATCACAGAAACAAAGAACTGAATACTTGAAGTTCTCACTCCTAAGAGGGCCCTGAACGTGAGTCACACTAGCACAAGAGTGGGATCGGCAGACACTGGGCACTGCTAAGGGGGGTAGGGAGGAAGAGAGAGAGGAGCACATGGCCACACAAAAGGTACTTGGTCCACAATCAAGGGAAGAGAGTGCAGGCTAGAAATCCAAATCACCTCCACGCAGCCTACTTACATAGCAAATCCTCACGTGTATCCCACAACTCTAAAATTAAAACATAAGTTTAAAAAGCACATGACTCATGTTATTTCTATGGAAAAAAATATGTTTTAATGGTAACCATATATCAATTTAAAAAGTAGACCACTGTGGCTATCAATGTCTCAAAATGCTCAGAATATTCCTTGATCTCATATTATTGCTGCACATTCAAAAAGATAGAAGGGAGGAAACTGAACATGAGCTCATATAATTTACACTGAACCATTGTGAATCTGCCACAAAGATGATTTCCTTGTTCAAAGAGGCACTTATTCTCATTCTGAGCATAACTTGTCTCTTTTTAGCACAATAAATATAAAACAATGTGCAAATAGCTAATAATAGTTTTCTGTAGGTGAAATGTGTCCAATAGCACAGAATTATATTAAGTTCTCCACTCTAATTTGCAAATGGTAACTAATCTAGTCACAGTGTTAGGGCAATCCGATAATTATATACTTTAAATTTTTAATGGTGTGAACTGGCAATCTTTATATTCTGAGAAGGTGAAGACAAAATTATCTAATGGATACATTGACTTTCTCAAATAAACCTGGTTCTGATCAGTCTAAGATTTTGTTTCAGCTTTAGTATGTATTAATAGGGTAGTCTCCATAATGTATGTAAGATTATTGTATTTGAATTTAGGCTGTCAGAGGCTAAAGTTTACAGGCAGTCATGGAGCTAAGATGGATGTGAAACAGAAAGAACAAACTAGAACTTAAAAGATCCATCTGTAATCCATGAAGACAGACTAGAACTTATATCAATATTTCACCATCCTCAAGCTTCTAACCTCAAGAATAGTGGTGTTCTGCAGGAACATCTCTCATCCCAGAGCCAAGCATGCACCTGATTAAAAAATCTTAGAAGCTAAAGGAGGCTTTAGTAAGTTGGAGGAGCTGAAATCTCTGCTGGTGTCCCTCATCAACAAAGTGAACCAGCAGATAAAAGAATACACGTGTGAACTACAACCGTGCTTGCTACATTTTCTTAATCATCTGTGTGTAAAAATAAGATAGCTGTTGATTTATGTCTGCCTTCTAAATCTTGAAAAATATTTTTTCAATATAACTTGTAACTATGCTAGGAAAGAAATTATGGGAAATAGTTCTAGCTTAGTTAATTTGGAATAATAAAAAATCCATCAGACTGTTGGAGGAAGTGAATATCTGTAAGGTAATACCATAAGACACATTGTATGATAGAGGTATCTTGGCATGAGTGGCCCAATTCGAATGTATATATTTGAATACAAGTGAGTTATGTGTACACGTGTGGCCTGAAAACAGAGTCTCCCATTTGAAAATAAATTAAATTAACTCTTAAAAAAATAACTTCACCAGAATTATCGTTGGAGAAAACAGGAAACTTTTTGTTAGACTTCCGCTTTTGGAATAGCAATGTATGAAACTCTACAGACTTACTCTTCAGGGCTAAGAAAAAAAACAAAATTGGCGAAAACTATGAAAAATCAACCATTTAAAATCTCTGGAGTTGTCCTAAGGGTTTGCAACACACGAAGAAACATGTATTTAAGAAAGTATTTTAAATTCTGAACAGTGAAACTCTCTGGCACCTAAAACATGACCCACTCCCTGAGTCCTCCCTCCTTGTATCAGCACAATGACAGAGTCCAATATGGGTCAGTGTAGCCAAATAAACAGAGTTTCCCCTCTTTTCAGGACCCAGTCAGGAGATAGAGTAATTTACTAAAAGAGACAGTCACCAACATTATCATTTCCCCCAACTCCAAGTTGCAGAGAGTAAGTTCTTCGTGATTGCTGTTGAGATCCTCCTCTACCATCCCAAACGAACAAGGGAGATGCACGACGTCAGATGTGGCAAGCTGAGAGCATCAGGACCCAGCTTGCCTTGGTGTAGAAGTTCCATGCCAGTGGAGGCAAGCCAAGAAAATAGAGGCTTTAATTCCTACCTAGCACCATGCTCATAAAGTGAATGAGACTCCTAAAAGAGCTCTATTCAGGAAAGAAAAAAAAAAAAAAGAAGAACCTGAAAAATGTGCTCCAAAATGTATTTCTTCAAAGGAGCTATGATTTAGTTAGATCAGATGGTGTAGCAATTTGTGGCACAGGAAATCTTTGAGAACAATATAGCAATCAGCTAACAAATAATGGAGCCTAAAATCTGGATGTGATACCAATAGAGGCAAGTGGTTCAACAAAAAGGTCAGGGAATAAGACAGTCAAAGACAATGCTGCACTAAGCAAGTAAACAAACAAACATCAATGACAACAAAAAGTGGACTGGAGGATGAAAATCACATCTTAAATTGCTAAAATATTTTATCGTACACAGAAAAACAAGCAAGCAATAGAAAGTAATTGTGAGGGGAATCAGATGTTGGATTTAAGAGACAACCTCAAAGTGGTCATTATAAATTTGTTCAAAAGTAAAGGCAGGCATGATAACAATGTCTCATCAAATACAGAAAATCAATAATAAGATAGTAGTTATTTAAAAAGCAAATGAAAATTTTGAAGTTAACGATTACAACTGGTATAAAAAATTAACTATAAAGGCACAGTAGTCAATTTGAGACCCAAATGCTTAATTCATATTCTCATAATTTAGATTCATTAAACAAAAGTAATTGAAAACATTTTAAATTTAAAATATTTAAACTTAATATTTAAATTTACTTGATATCCAAAATCTATTTATTTAAATAACTAATATTTGTCTACCTATTTAACTAAATATTAATGTAAATATTGTGCATTTCGTTTCATTTATTTATTTAAATAATATTTATTTAATATTTAATTTTAAAATACAAGTTTAGTAAAAACAGCTATATTCTCTTAGTTACCAGTGGTGAGTATAATATAAGCACACATTTTTTTCTGCTTCTGTATTGTTCTTCCTAAATTTATACAGGTTTGCTGATTTAAGAAGCTGCATTACATCTACTAAATATGTAGCATTATGAAAATATAAATTTATGTTTAATTATATTAAATTATTATTCTGGCAAACTTTATTTCAATAGTGATTGTGTTTTTAGTATGTCATCTTGAAAATAGTTTCCAAGATTTTTAGGTAACTTAACATCTTAGACTAAATTAAATTTTTAAGTGAATACTCATTGAATATATAGATAAAAGCTGAATGGATTTAGAAATTAGAGAGTTCACAGCAAGGAAATTTTATTTGTCATTATTGGAGTCAGGTAAATTAACTTACGATTTTTTTTTTTAAGACCTTTTGTTTTAAAGTTGTAGTTATGAAAAACTAAAATGTTGTTCTCTTTCTGTTGAAAATCAAGAATCTTCATGGGTTCTCCTCTCAGGACATTGTAAGTATTTTCTTTACCTCTGAGTAATCTGCATAGGTGGAAAAGATCTTGTGTCTATTAGGAAAAATTAAAAAAGTCCTGTGCTTTATGTTGACTTTTTTCACATCATTGATCATTTAGTAGAACAAATTCTTATTTTCAAAAGAACTAAGGTTTTTTAAGATCATGGTACTTCCTATTTTTACTTTTAAAATATTTTATTGGCACTTGTTTCAATGAGTAGCCAAGTGTTGTTTCTCACTGACACATGATTCTATTTAATCAAATGTTGAAACCTACTGACAACTTTTTATATATCCCCTTTCCCAAACAAAACCCTAAATGATATCTTTTGCACTTAAAGCTGTCTTTGAGATTTCTCAAGAATTCTTTGGAAAATCAAAAATAATTTGTTATTTTACCCTGCGAAAAGAGAGAAGCTACAAATAATTAGGTTTATTTGATATGAGTTTCAATGGAAGTGTCAAATCTGAAGAGGTGCTTACCTTTTCCTTTACTCATATACAAGTATATGAGTAAAATGTTATTAATATAAATATTGCAGAGATTATATACAATTTTTAGAGATTTGTCATCGTGCTTGCTGTCCATGATATGTTTCTATTTATCGGAATTCTGGTGTAATTTTCCTAATATTAGATAGTTATAGTATAGTGTTATCGGCCATATTTCCAGTTGCATTTTAATATATTATTTTGGTTATAATTTTACTTTTAAAATTTGATTCAGTATGCTTTACCAGTTTTTAATTGGAGATGCACATCACTTATCTATGATGTTATATTAATACACAAATGTTTGAAACCTCATCCAGATTTACTGAATATTTTGTTTCATAATATTGATATATTTTGATATTTCTAATGGTATCCTTGGTACATTTATAATATTTATATCCCTGGATTCTCTTATATCTGAATACAATTTTCTCTATGTGTTACTACTATGTTCACTTATTTTCATAAATTAGATGTTATATCTACTTTTCTTTAAATGTAGGAAAATTCATTACATTTAGTTTGTTTTATGTGCCACAGAGATAACAAAATTGTCTTGTCAATTACATTATTTCTGCAGTAAACTCTAATCAAGTTTTTCACTTACAAATTGTATCATGAATAAGATAACAGTGATTTTGCTAGTTATCATCTGTACATAGTTGCTTTACTCTGATGCTTACCTGAAAGCTCTTGAAAATCTTTGACAGTAGAGTCTCAGAGACAATTAGAAAATGAATATGCCAGTCAGGTATTCTTTAACGTAGACTTCTGATGGTATTTCATAAATAACTTTGAGACCACACCAGTGGATTAAGTCAGAATTTCCAGAAATCTGCCAGAGAAACAGTTTCTTGGTTTATTAGATTACTAAACCAAGTTCAAGTAAAACAAGAATTAAGTACCTAGGACTGAATGCAACTGATGAAGAATTATTGTGTTTTATTTAGAAGATTGCTACTATTTTAACATTGTATTTTCTGAATGTACACTTTTTCTTTTCTCATAAGCTATCTATAACTCATAAAATTTAGCAGACTATGCTTTTATAAACAGAGCTAAAGCATTTATCTTTTTTAACTGCTAGCCCTTACTTAATTTGGAAATTCTTATTGAGTATTTTATCTTCATGGCAGTACAGTTATTCGTATATGCTCAGTAAGTGTTTGCTCAAGTTATTAATAGGTGATAACTGGAAAATCTTTATGCAAAATTTTAATTCTTCCATTTTCCTTCAATATGAGCAACTTCCAAGGAAATGCTTTCAATTGAGTCACAAGACTAAAACCTGAATATCCAGATACTTATTGGGATTGTACGTTGACTGATGACTTCTTTTTCCCTCAGGATCTGAAGGTGTACTGTCAGTAAAAGCCCCTAAAATTCTAATATTCCCTGAAGGACTTATTATCACTGCAGCAGACCAAGTATGGGCTGGTTTTCTCACTGAACGAGCCAATGTTGGGGCCACAACATGAAAGGATCAGGTCATACATGCTTTTTGTTTGTTTTTTAGTTTTCAGCCTCAGTACATTTGTGTTTATTTATTTATTTATTTATTTGTTTGTTTGTTTGTTTATTTATTTATTTTAAAGATGTGGGGTACAATTCAGGGTTACTTATACAAATATTCATTATGCAGGTACCCTTGTTAATGAACTGTGCCTTCTCCCCAGCAGTTTCCCACTACTGCCAATCCCTCACCCCCTCCCCTGGTAGTTTTCCACTGATGCTAATCCTTTTTTAAAATTATTACGATAATTGTTCAAGGTCCACTTGTGAGTGAGAACATGGGCCACTCAGTTCTTTGTTTCTGTGATAGATTACTCAGTATTATAGACTGTGATTCCATCCAGGTTGCTGCGAAGATGCTTTTATACAAATGATCATTAAGACTGTGGATAATATCACCAAGAACATTCTCATATTATTTTCAAAAATCCCAATAAACAATGCCATGTAATTAAAAAAAATATCATCTACCCACCACTTGGAATCACCTACACTGAATAGACTCAGGTTTGAGCTCCTAGCTCTTTAACACGACTTTTATATTAATTATTTTTTATTTCAAGCATTTTTTTGGTATGGGGTACATCCTTCAGTTCTCCAAATCAAACTGGTGGTTATAATCATGTCTCAACAGAGTTTATTTGATTCTTGCAAAGACAGCACAAACAAGGGTCCCTCCAGATACTATTTATTGGACTTAGATTCATCTTAATCAGGCGGTTTATAACTGTTTCTGAATTTTTCAGTGATTAGTGATACTCAACCACCATAAAAGGAATAACTATTTTTGTACTTTGAGATGACATACTGAAAGTATGCCATAAGCTAAAGCAGTGCTTATAGGAAAAATGCAAATGTAAATAATTACGTTTAAAAAAGAAGAACTAAGTTACATCAATAACATAACCTTTCTCCTTAAGGCATTGGAAAATAAGAGCAAACTGGATTGAAAGTAAGTAGAAGAAAAGAAATAATAAAGAGTGGGATGACATGATATTGTACGAGGGAGGCACCCCAAAAAATAGAATTAATTTTGGAGGGTGGGCCCCTTGTAGTACAGGCTTCCCCTGTTAGATAAGTGTTCTAGGAACCCATCGGAACTAGTGTACCAGCTATCTTTGTTGTGATCTTAGTGATTTTTTTTTAGGTTCTTGCAACGTGTTTGCCCATTTCATGATGGAGTGATTTAGAAGTACACCTTCTCATACCGCACTGAGCATTCAGTGATTTTTGACCAAAAATGACATGACTCTTAAATGACTTTTCTTGGTTGTTGTCTCCCTGGATTAAAATGTCCTCAAAAGGATATGTTTTGCTGATGTGGAAGGGGTAAAACAAAAAAGAGCAGAAGCACTTAAAGATATCAAAATTGATGAGTTCAAGGACTGTTTTGCACAGCAGAAAGAGTGTCTTAATAGGTGTATTACAACAAAGAGTACGTTGAAGGTGATCTACGTATAAACATGTAAGAATAAATACACATTTTTAAATAAATAAATTCTGGGGCTTTTTTTGGTGGGAGGGTGGGACTTCTCCCTTCATACTGTACCTGAGCTATGTAGTCCTGGAAAATAATGATGGCTAAAAAGAATCCTTCCATTTTTTTGTGTTCTGGAAAATGGCTTACAGAAAAATAACTAATATGTCTCATTTGTCTTAGATAAGACTTGCTGCTAATTTTTTCTCATAACTCTAGTAATACTCAAAGAGGATTCACTCCTTTAATGTCTGTCCATACACAAATATTTTCCCTTTACTGGAACCTGCTGACAAGAAGAGAGAACCATCAACATCCTCTTCCCTGCTCTCTCCCCCACCATGAATGATGAGCTGAACTGTTTGTCCCTGTGAAATTAGCTAGACACAGAGATAAATATTTTCTGCCTGGCTAATTGACTGAGAATTCCTATGATCACAATACCAATATCATTGTAAATTACCCAGTAGTAACTTCTTTATTTTTCCCTATAAAAATATAAAACAAAACCAACCTATTGAGACCCTGATGTTTGTATGTGGGATGCTCACTGTATTGAATTAGCCTGAATAAAATCATTTATCATACTTGATCAACTTCATCATTGGCAGCAAAAATTAGTGAAATAGTGAAAATTAACAAAACTAAAAGTTGGTTCTTGAAAACATTAACAAAATTGACTAATTTTTAGCTAGGCTGATCAAGTGGGGAAAAAAGAGTAGATTAAAAAAACCTAAATCAAGAATTAAAAAAAGGGAATTTACTGCCAACTTAGTAGAAATAAAATGAATTAGGTGAAAACTATGAACAACTATAAACAAAAAATAGATAACTTAGATGAAATGGACTAATTTCTTAAAGAATATAAACTATAGAAACTGACTCGAGAAATAGATAATCTGAATATACCTATACTACGGTAAGCAAATTGAATTAGCAATGAAAAAAAAAAACTACACACAATGAAAGACAGGGCTCAAATTGCTTTAATGGCAAGTTCTGAACTTGTGTAAAGAAGAATTAATACCAATTCTTCATGAATTTGTTAAAAATATAGATTATACTACTTGCCTCATTCTATGAAACCAGTATTACAATAACACCAAAACTTGGCAAGGACATCACAAGAAAAAGAAATCAACTATAGACACATAGTTTTATAAATGTAAATGCAAATATCTTAAATAAAATACTACCAATTTAAATCTATCTACATAGAGAAAGAATGATAAGCCATGAGCAAGTAGAATTTATCTCAGGAATGAAAAGTTGGTACAACATCTTTAAAACAATGCATATGATACACCATGTTAATAAATAAAGGACAATAAACACATGATAATCTAAATAGATGTGGGAAAAACATTTAACAAAAATTGAACACTACCTCATGATAAAAACATTCAACAAGTTAAGAATAAAAGTATACTACCTCAAGTTGATAAAGGCAACTACAGAAAATTCACAGCTAACATCACACTTAATGCTAAAAGACTGTTTTCCTCCTAAGATTATGGAAAACATGAGGATGCTTGCATCTGTTACTTCTACTCAACATTGAACTGGTGGTTTTAGAAGGTAAACTAAGAAATAATATAAAATAAAAATGATCCAGACTGGAAATGAACAAGTTAAACTATCTCTAATTGTAGATCACATAATCTTTTATATAGAAAATTCTAAGAAATCCATAACATAACTAGCAACAAAGGCCAGAAAAGTCATAGGATCCAATATTAATAAATGAAAATTAAGGGTATTTCTATATTCTTACAATGAATAATCCAAAAATAAAATTAATGTTATAATTTTATATAAAAAACAGCAAGATAGATAAAATACATTTAACTAAAGGAATGTTAAACTTATACTCTGAAAAGTGCAAAACATTATTGGAAGATATTAAAGAAAATAAATAAATAGAAAATATAATGGATCAAATAAAAGTAATTCTTTCAACTAATAATAAAAAAGTAAATAACCCAGTTAAAAATTAGCTAAGAATCTGAATAGATATTTATTTTAAAAAAGATACACTAATAGTCATAAACACTTGAAGACATAGTGAATAGCAAAATGCAAACCATTAGAAATGTCCCCAAATTCTTCTCATTTAATAGAATGAGACATCATTTCACATTCACAAGGATGGATATAACCAAAAAGGCAAATATTATCATGTACAAATGAATATATGAAGAAATTGGAACTCTCCTTCATTACTAATGGGAAGATTAATGGTCAAGCTGTGTGTAAAACAGTTTTTCAGTTCCTCAAAAGGTTAACTAGAGATTTACTATAAAACCCAGTCATTCTACTATTTGTTATAGATACCAAATATATATAACATAAAATATATATGTGTTTATGGAAGTGTGTATTTCCTAAAGGGGGGGGACATATTTTCATGCAAAAATTCATACATGAATGTTCATAGCAGTATTATTTATGATATCCGACACATAGAAATCAATACAAATGTCCATCAGCTGATGAATGGATAAATTAGATGTGGGTCATTCATTCAAAGGAGTATAGCTTAGCAAAAAACTATGAGTCCACTTATATGAAATGTTCAGAATAGTTAAATCTATAGACTCAGAAAGTTGATTTGTGATATAACTGATAATTAGTATGAGATAATGGAAATCTTGTAAAGTTAATTGTAGGGATATATGCAGAATTCTGAATATACTACAAACTCCTGAATTTTATGCTTTTAAGGTGACTTGTATGGCATTTGAATTACATATCAATAAATCTATAACAAAAAAGGAATGAAACAGGTTTTTCTGATAGAATACATGGTAATGAGAAATAAACCATAATATTGTAAAACTCCTTTACTGCAATTAAATCAGTTTTTGTAGTTAACTGATGAAATGAAAAGTTAGTTAAATAATAAGATATAATTTATATATATAACATATATATGTTTATTTATACAGAACTTTTATTACAGTTCTGCATTATTTTTTCTTGCACAAACAAATGAATTTATTATAATTGCCAATTCTGAATTATTGAAAATGTAGTGAAAACATAAGTACATTATTTGTAGTATACTTAATGTGGAATGCATCTCAATTTGGGCTTTTTCACACCTGATTAAATTTCATTGCCCACATAAATTTCATAATTCAGTGGTAGTGTAATAATAACTATAGTATTATTTGATCTTACTGGGGCATTTAACTTACTGCTTAGTAGAAAACGCTTTTAATGCCTTCTTTCCACTAGTTTGTACAGCAATTCACTAATACATTAACAGTGACATGGATAACTGGCGATAATAGAATCAAGGACAAATTCTAGTTAATTGTGTTAGGCAAATCAGTCAAAACAGGGAGAAGAAATGTTCATCTATATTAGATAATAGTACATTCATTCGAAATCCTCAAATTTATATAAACATTTTAAGAGGAAATAGAATGCTTTAGTAAACATAATATATTGGTTAATTGGAGGTCGATTAAGAAAATTTATAATAGCTTTCTTCAAGGTCAACTCACTGGGAAATTGCATAGTGTATGTAAAACTGGGTAAAGGATTAATTAGATAGAAGACTGGGTTGACATCCCTGTAGCTTCAACAATAATATTAATTATCATTGGAAATAAGACCTGTCATTTTCTCAAAGTTAATAATTTCAGTTAAATTCATAATGGTGATATACTATAAATGGCAATGCAATTCATTACATATTGCTAAATCTTGAAAGCCAAAAGTGGAATATAATTATCCGTATTCTGGAACACTTAGAAGATACAAAGCAAAAAACCTGTTCTTATTAGTATTTGAAGTTAGTTACCAGCTATCCTGGCTTCTCGATTACACCAAAACAAATTATGTTGACACATCAAAAAGTCTTTTCTCAAAAGTGTGACAGGCATTGTTATCCATGCTATTTGACTTGATCATGGAGAATTATGATTTATCTTTTTGTTTTAGTCTAATGCATGTAAAATAGCTTTATATAGTATAAGTAGCCATGCTAGAGAGGTGTCCCAATTTAGGAAGTCAAGATTTATCTTTAGAACTCTATATATTTCCTGCCAAGCCACTCAAATTGTTATGTTTACTAAACTATTAAACCGACCTGATAGAGTATTAATAATGCCAACATGTACTGATAAATTATATCTGTCAATTTAGAGGATAACTTTTTGTCATTTGAAATTAGACTATCAAAACAAGGAGAAACAGAAGTCACTTAAATTTATTTAAATGATGGGAACATTTTAGTGGCACTGATAAATTTCAATGGACCTATCTTTTCAGAAGTCATGAATCTTGTGAATTTAGAAATATTCTTGAAAAGAAAATCTCATTTATTGACTTAATAATTAAACTAGTTATTACAGTAATTATTAAATTAGTCATTAGTGAAGCAAATTTTAATTGAGTTTTCACTCAATTTTATTTCATATAAAGTGCAGTATAATTTTCAATATGGTCTATACTCATTTTCCAAATTTTTCAAGATATAATTTAAATAAAAATTCTTAAAATCACTGTAAATACCATCATCAGTTCTCTTCTTTTTGAAGTAAAGTCTACTGTGAATTAAAGGTTAATATGCTACTGAGGGAATTCCTTTCTTTTACAAAAACCTAAATGCATTTTAAAATGGCATTTCTGGAATAAATGCAGCTGTTTACCATGTACATATGTAGGCATGACTTTTATGTTATGCCTGCCATTTATTTCTTCACTGGACATGAAATATACTTCTTAAAGAGTATACTTCTTCTGGAATCTCAATTCTATTCCATTGGTCTATATGCCTGTTCCTGTACCAATACCAAGCTGTTTTGATTATTGCAGCTTTATAGTAGAGTTTGAAGTCTGGCAATGTGATACCACCTGCTTTGTTTTTTTTGCTGAAGAAAACCTCAATTTCTCAACCAACTCATCTTCAACAAATCCTCCACTACCCACCAATGGAGAGAGGAGAACCTATTCAGTAAATGGTGCTGGAAAAACTGGCTGACCACATGCAGAAGATTGAAGCAGGACCCCCATCTATCCCCATACACAAAAAATAACTCTAAATGGATCAGAGACCTAAATGTCAAACCTCAAACCATAAGAACCTTAGAAAATGAAGGACATACCCTCATGGAAATTGGAACTGGCATCCATTTCCTGCACAAAACTCGAAACCCACAGGCCATAAGAGATAAGATAGACAAGTGGGACCTCATTAAACTAACAAGCTTCTGCAAAGCCAAAGAAACCATCAAGAGAGCAGGGAGACAGCCTACAGACTGGGAAAAAGTATTTGACAAAGGCTTAACATCTTGGATCTACAAGGAACTCAAACATGCGGAAAAGAAAAAAACAAATAACCCCATTATAAAATGGGCAAAAGATATGAACAGACACTTCTCAAAGGAAGACA
>CAUYQG010058652.1:0-10308 GCA_963574415.1 Tarsius wallacei | reverse complement strand
CTTTTTGAGCTTGTTTTCTGTGTTTTTAAGAGTTTGGGTTAGTTCTATATTTTGGTCCTCAAGCTCTGAGATTCTTTCTTCTGCTTGGGTAATTCTGCTTTCCATGCTTATCAATTTGTTATTG
Source organism: Tarsius wallacei (assembly GCA_963574415.1). Lineage (NCBI taxonomy): Eukaryota > Metazoa > Chordata > Mammalia > Primates > Tarsiidae > Tarsius > Tarsius wallacei. The sequence continues at coordinate 10,184 of CAUYQG010058652.1, read as the reverse complement.
ATTTCATTCACAGTATTCTTTATTACTGTTATCTCAGTTATCAGCTCCCCCTAGTTTCTTCTTGTCCTTCCTCAATTCTTTTTAAACTTTACATTAATGTCTTGATATCTAGGTTTGTAGTTTGAGACCAGTCATTCTGGGGGCTCTTCATTGTTTGCATTCCGAAGTCAGTTTTCTCTGTGTCTGCCCTCCCAGGCGTCTGGGAGAGACCCATATTCTTCTTTTGGTTTTTCTTCATTTGTGTAGATTTCTCTCTCTCTCCTCCTTTCCTTCCCCTTCTTTAATTCTGTTTTTCAAGGATGGTGGGGTTGCTTTAGCTTGCTTGTGCAGTCTCCTGTTCTTCCTTATGAGGGTCCTCTGGCTTTGTTCACTTTTGATGTTGGAGTGTGGGCTGCAGGCTGTACTTTTTGCAGTTTTGAGGCTTAATTGAGGGGGAAGCTGTGATTTAGAATCTATAGGCTGATTCCAGCATCCACCAACCGGTGTATGAGCCCACTGGAACCTATTTCCCACTATTTTACAATCTTTCTGTGCAGCGGAATGTATGTTTGGTCCGTTTGGAGAATCTCACAATTTCACCTATGCTGTCGCCATCTTACTGGAACCTACTTATTTATTTTTAAAATTTATTTGATTTGATTTGATTTTTTAGAGATGAGGTCTCACTATGTTGCCCATGCTGGTCTCCAACTCCTGGGCTCAAGCAATCCTCTCGCCTCAGTCTCCCAAACTGCTGGGATCACAGGCATGAGCCACCATGCCTGAACTAAATTAAACTTTATATTGCTTCCACTTTTAAATCTTTCTGAAAAACATTTGCATTGATGTATGTGTATATTAGATATAGTATAAATGGGCGTGTTTACATACAACATACATGTATATACTTATACACATACTATACACTATAAATATGTATGCACACACATGTAACTTAATGAATTTTTGCAAATCAAAAACACCTGAGGAACCAGCGCCAGATAAAGAAGCAGAACATTCATAGTCCCCAAGAAAGGACGTTATTGCCCCTTTTCAATCACTCAACCCCCAAACCTAAGGTGTTCTCAATTTTCAACGGCACATGTGAATTTTGTTTTTTTTTTTTTGTGGTTTATATAAATGCACAGAATGTCTCCATTTGATGATGTGATTTAAGTAGAACTATACTTGGAAAGCTCAAAATTACAAAATTATTTATATTCTTCTTCAAAGACATTTACTATTTGATCCAAGTAGAATTAGTTTCAGGGTTTTTACCACGTGCCCGATGGTAGAAATGGCAGAGTATCACGAAAATGTAGTTTCTTCTCTGAAATCCTAATCCAGCTGGCAGGGCTGGGCCTGGGAACTGGCGTGCTTGTATTTATCGCCTTTATCAGTATTTTCAATACACACATAATTGTGCATGCTTATGGGGTACAGTGTGATGGTTGGATACATGTGTATAATGCGTAATGATTGGAGCGATTAGCATGTCTGTTATCGAAAATATTTATCACTTCTTTGTGCTGAGAACATTTGAAATCCATTCTTCTAGCTATTGATAAATATACAGAAGTTGTTGTTAATTATAATCACCCTACGTGCTGTAGAACATGAGCTTATTTCTCCTCTTTAGCTGTGTTTTTGTGTCCATCGACTAACCTTTGGCAACTACCCCCACACCCACCCATCAATTTTGTTCTTTCTAAAAAAATTGCTTTGGCTATTCGAAGTCATTTGCATCTCTGTATATAATTTTGAATCAGCCTGTCAATTTCTCCAAAAGGTCTGCCAGAATGTTGCTTGGGTTGCATTGAATCTATAGATCAATTTGAGCATTGATCTCTAGAAAATGCTGGAGTCTTTTGATACAGAAAGAGGTTTATTTTTCATTTACTTAGGTCATCTTTAACACCTCTCAGCAGCATTCCGTGGTTTTCAGTGCAAAGGAATTGTACATTTTGGTTAAATCTGTTCCTTTTATGGGCTTTGGTGCTCTTATAAGAGGAAGTTTTAAAATTTCATTTTCTAATTCTTTGCTATATATAGAAATATGAATGGTTTCTGCATCCTAGTATCCTGCAATTTTGTTAAATGTACTTATTAATTCCAGTAAATATTTTATAGACTTAGCATTTTTTTACACAAGCAAGTATTTTACCCACAGAAACTGCTTTTCAAATCTGCATGGTTTTTTTTTGGTCTTCCCTTTGTAATGACTAGAACTTCAAGTAAATCCTGAATAGAAATGGTGAGAGCAGGTGGACGGGTGCTTGCTGTGGTTCATGCCTGTAATCCCAGCACTTTGGGAGGTGGGGGTGGGAGGATCCCTTGAGCCCAGGAGTTCGGGTCCATCTTAAGCAACACAGTGAGACCTCATCTCTACAAAATGACCCCTCAAAATTAGTCAGGCATCATGGTGCACGCTTATAGTCCTGACTACTTGGGAGGCTGAGGTGGAAGGATTGCCTGAGCCCAGGAGGTTGAGGCTGCTGTGAACTGTGATCATCGTGATCATGCCACTGTGCTCCAGCCTAAGCGACAGAGTGAGATTCTGACTCAAAAAAAACCCAAACAAACCCAAGAAAAAAAAAAAGAAGTGGTGATGAGAGCAGGAATCCTTCTGTCATCCTCAGTCTTGTAGGGAAAGCATTCAACACTACTAAGTTTAATGTTAGCCATAGATTTGACATAGCTACCCTTTATAGTTCCTTCTTATTCTTAATTCTCTGAGAGTTTATACCTGGATATTTAATTTTGCCTAACATCTTTTCTGTATCTATTGAAATGATCCTATCTTTTTCTTCTTTTCTTTATTCTGTAAATATGGTGAATTGTAGACAGGCTTGGTGGCTCAGCCTGTAATCCCAGCACTTTGGGAGGCTAAGGTTTGTGGATTGCCTGAGCCCGCGTGTTCAAGACCAGCTCGGACAACCTGGAGAGACCTTGTCTCTACAATAAATACAGAACAATTAACCAGGTGTTGTAGCGTGCACTTGTAGTTCCTGCTACTTGGAAGGCTGAGACAGAAGGATCACCGGAGCCCAGCAGGTCGACACTGGAGTGGCCGTGAGTATGCCACAGTACTATAGCCTAGGCAACAGAGTGAGACTCCAACTAAAAAAAAAAATGGTGAATTACAGTGACTGGTTTCAAATTTCAAGCCAACTTTGCATTCTGAGTAAACCCTAGTTGGTCATACTATATTATCCTTTTCATATGTTGCTAGATTTCTTGAATTGCTAATATTTTGTTAAGGACTTATATGTCTATATTTGCAAGGAATATTGGTTTTTGTTGTTTTTTCTTTTGATTGTGATTTCTTTGGTATTAGAGTTATGTTGGCCTCATAAAACAGGTAGAGCAGTTTTTCCTTTCTGAAAGGGTTTTTATATATTTGGCATTATTTCTTCTTGAAATGTTTGATATAACTCACCAGTGTAACCATCTGGGCCTGGTGGGAAAGTTTGTTTTTATTTTTAGAAAATCATTTAAACAATGGCTATAGAGATATTCAGATTTTCTCTTTCATATAATGTAAATTTTAATAAGTTGCATTTTTCAAGGAATGTGACCGTTGTATCAAAGTTATCAAACTTGTTGGTGTTATTTGTGATATTCTCATTATCTTTTTAATGTTGTTGAATGTGTTTGGATATAATTATTATAATATTTTCTTATATTTTTAAGGTCTGCAAGATCTGAAATAATGACCATTTTTCATTCCTGATATTGATGATTTATGTTCTTTCTCTCTTATTTTGGTCATTTTAGTTAGGATTTTGCCAGTTGTTTAATCTTTTCAAAGAGTCAGCTTTTGGCTTTGTTAATTTTCTCTATTTTTGGTTGATTTTTCTATTTCTTTGATTTTGTTTCATATCATTATCGTTTTTTCCTTCAGTCTACTCTGGGCTGATTTTGCTCTTCTTTTGTTTTTTGAGGTAGAACTTTAGGTTGTTGACTTTAGAGCTTTATTCATTCCAGATACAAGTATTTTAGTTATGAATTTCCCTCTATGCACTGCTTTAACTGCATCCCATACATTTTCATATGTCGTATTTTCATTATCATTTTTTGAAATATTTTATAACTTCCATTGTGATTTCTTCTTTGATCAAGTATTACTTAGAAGTCTGTTATTAATGTCCATATGTTTGAGAGTTACCCAGATATCTAATTATTATTGATTCCTAATTTAATTCCATTATAGTCAGAGAACATGCACTGTATGACTTCGACTCTTTAACTTTTATTAGATTTGTTTTATGACTCAGAAATGGCCTGTGTTGTGAGCAGACCATCTGTACTTAAAACGAATGTCTATTTTTCAGTTGTTGGGTGTAGTGTTCACTAATGTATCAATTATGTCAAAATAATTGAGTGTTGTTCAGAACCTCTGTGTTGACGTTTTTCCCCTAGTATCAGTTGCTGGGAGAGGGGTGTTAAAATCTCTCACTACAATCATGGAATTGTCTTTGTTCCAATAGTTCTGTAGATGTTTGTTTTGTGTATTTTGAAGTTCTGTTATTAAGTGCACACACATTTAAAATTGTTTTGTTTTCCCAATAAGTTAACCCCTTTATCTTATGAAGTTTCTGTCTTTATCTTTGACAACACACCTTGTCTTGAAGGTTGTTTTATCTGACATTAATAAAGTTACTCCAAATTTTCCCTCCCTTTCCCCCTCCCCCCCTTTTTTTAAAAGTCAGGGTCTCACTCTGTTACCCAGGCTCACCACAGCCTTGATCCTTTGGGTTCAGGAGATCCTCCCTTCTCCCAAGGGAGATCCTCAGCCTCCTGAGTAGCTGGATACAGGTGTGCGCCACCACACCCACTTAATTTTTAATTTTTATTTTTTATAGAGACAAGGTCTTGCTATGTCAACCAGGCTGGTCTCAAACTCCTGGGCTTAAGTGATCCCCCTGCCTTGGCTTTCCAAAGTGTTGGGATTATAGACATGAGTCACCATGCCTGGTGGCTTCTTAGTCTTGCTGTGTGCAAGGCATGTTTTTTCACCCATTTACTTTCAACCACTGTCCTTAAAGTCCTTTTCTTATAGTTAGCATTTAATTGAGTCTTGCTTTTTATTTTTTAAAAATCATCTGGTTCACTGTCCTATTTGTTTTGTTTCCCCCCTGTTTTTTGAGCTTCTCTCCTATATTTCTACCTTCCTTTGGATTATTTGACCGATTTTTAGAATTTCATTACACTTTACCTCTTGACTTTTCATTATACATTTTTTGCATTATTATTTTAATAGTTATTCTAAGGGCTATGATATACATTTCCTAATTTTTCGGTCTGCCTAAGGTTAATATTGTATCATTTGACAATCCTACAGATCCTTTATTGTTAAATGTATTCTTTCATGTACATTATAAACCCCATAAGACACAGTATGCCTTTGGCTTTAACCAGTCTTTTGTGTTTTAAAGAAATTAAGAAGAAAACAGTATTTTTCTATTTATCCCTGTTTCTCATTCCTGATGCTATTCTTTTGTTCCTGAAGACACAGCGTCTGCCTGATATTTCTTTCCTTCTGCCGAGGAAACTTCTTCAGCATTTCTTGTAGGGAAGATCCTCTGGAAAGGATTCTCTTAGTTTCCTCTAACTGAGAACATCTTAATTCTTCATTGTTGAAGAATATTTTAATTGGACGCAGAGTTCTGGACTGGGAAAGTCTTCCCATTCTCTCTATTAACACTTTAAAGAGGCTGTTCTGCTCTCTTCCTTATTTCCATTATTCTGATGAGGATCTGCGGTCATTTAAATTGTCTTCCTCTGTTCTTTTTTCTCTTGCTACCTTCAACATTTTCCCTTTATCTTTGGCTATGATGTGCCTCACTGTGGTTTTCTGTGACTGTATCCTAATTACAGTTCTTTTGCTTTTTGAATCGTAAGTTTCTATTTCATCAGATTTGGTGAGTTTGGAGACATTCTTTCTTTGATTTTTTTCTCACTGGCCCATCCTCTCTCCTCTCCTTTTGAGACTCCAATACTTGTTTGCTAGTTTTTTTCAATCTGAGATGCGATTTGTCTTCTTGGTCTTTTCTCTCTGTCGCCTTCAGATTGGATGGTTTCTATAGTTCTATACTTAAGTTCACCGATTCTTTCCTCTGCTGCCTCCAATCTGCTATTAACTCTATCAGGTAAATTTTTTTTATGCTGTTTTATTTTTCCTTTCTGAAATTTCCATTTAGATTTTTTTAAACATTCTATCTCTCTGCTATGATTTTATTCTCTTTCCATTCATTATTGAGAGGGCTTTCATTTCTCTCACTGAGCTAAAAATAGCTGTCCTTGTCTAGTAATTTCAACAATTGGTTCATCTTGGGGCTCATCCTGGAATACGTTTCCTTCTAAATGAGTCACATTTTCCCGACTCTTTAAATGTCAAATAATTTTGGAGACTATTATTGCTTCATGTGAGACTCTGGATTCGGTTATATTGCTCCAAAGAGGGTTGATGTTTTTGTCTTAATGGCCAATTTACTTGGCTAGATCCAAATAGAAAACTCTGTCATGCTTGTAGTTGGCAGGTGTATTAGTCACAGTTCTCCAGACAAATGGAGCCAACAGGAAATCTAGAGAGAGAAAAAGACGTTTTTGAAGATGGGCTCCCATGATTATGGAGACAGAGAAGCCCCACGATCTTCTCTGTCTGTAAGCTGGAGATACAGGAGTGTCAGTGGTGTCAATCCCAGGTTAAAGGCAGGAGGAATCCCATGATCTAACTCCAGCAGCCAGGCAGAGAGTGGGAACCTTCCCCTCCTCATCCTTCTGTTCTAGTCAGGTCTTCAAAGGATTGGACACTGCCCAATTCCATGGGGAGTGTAATCGGCTTTACTGAGTCCACCGATTCCAATGCTGATCTCATCCAGAAACACCCTCACAGAAATACCCAGAAATAGTGTGTAGCTGAACATCTGGGAACCCTGTAGCCTAGTCAAGTTGACACATAAAATGCATCATCACAATGAAGCTGGGTGCAGTGGCTTATACCTGTCATTCCAGCCCTTTGGAAGGCCAAGGTGGAAGCATCACTTGGAAACTTCTTAGACAGCTCATTGAGTTTATGAAATTGATTTCAGACTTTCTGCAAAGTCAAAGGCCACAGGGGCATCAATCTTTTTGCCAGGACAGGACAAGGGTCTTGTTCCTCAAGGCCTCTGATAATATTTCCCTTCTTCCCTTCTTCTTGGCTGCTATTATCTACCTTCTAGGGGCCTTTGGGTTCCTCACTCTCAGATCTCTCTAAGCTTTGACCAAAAGCCTCCTCAGTGCTGCCCCCGCTTCCTCTAACTACTTTTCAGAGCCAATGTCAAGTGAGTTAGGTTTGATTATGCCAACGTCACGTGTTTTAAGTTAGATTATGCCAATATCACATGTGTTGGGTTTGGTTATGCCAACATCTTACATGTTAGATTTGGTTATGCCAATATCACGTGTGTTAGGTTTTGTTATGCCAACGTCACATGTGTTAGACTTGGCTATGCCAATGTCTCACATGTTAGGTTTGGTTATGCCAACATCATACTTGTTAAGCTTGGTGATGCCAATGTCATGCATGTTAGGTGTGGCCATGCCAATGACATGTGTGTTAAGTTTGGCCATGCCAACATCACATGTGTTACATTCAATTATGCAAACAATGCCTTCAAGAATTCATTACCCATCCCATATCTGTCATGCCTGACAAGTCACCCCATGCTTAGTGCTTAAAAGCCATTTCCCCAAGAATACTCACCAGTGGCTTTGTGGTTGCAGCATTTACCCCAAGATAACTTGTGTCACAAAATATCTCACTTTTATTATCATTTTCGTACTGCTGTAGTATATTGATAGTCTTTGGAAACAATGATGTCATCCTATTGATAGCATTCTGTTTTCAGTCGTGGTATTTCCATGTGATGTTCTGCTTTGTGTGTTCCATGCTTTGAAATTTGCCACATGAAAAAAAATGATTAAGTACTGTTCATCAAGTACATTTTTGTTAAATCAGGATTAGAGATGAGTTCTGTTTAGAAATAACTCCAAGAACAGTTTTTATATTTTATTTTCACATTGGTTCAACCTCAAAGAGCATGTTTATGTAAAATTAAATGAATGTGGCAGTGAGTTGCACTTTTTTTTTTCCTAAACATGAAATGGGTTAAATAGTAATTGTCTCTTCCAGTCGCAAACCCGTAGTTGCAGCAGAATTCATAAGGGACAATTTGTTTCCGGTCCATGAAGTGTCAGCCGTGGCAGCTGGCAGGTGGAGAGGGCCCCACATCGGGTGGTTGGAATCACCCCAGGGCCTGTCCCACACGCGGTTGGGGACTCTGGCTGTCAGTTGGCACCACCACTGGGGCTGCTGGCTGCGACACCTTCACACAGCTTCTCTATGCTGCTGCCTGATTGCCTCTCAGTATCACTGCTGGTACACAGGAAGGGCGTCCAGGAAGACAAGGTACAGACTCATGCGTGGTGCTTTTGCAAGCTGGCCTTGGAGGTCAGATTGTGTCACTTCTTCTGTGCCCTGTTGGTTGAGGTGGCACAGAGTCTGCCTAGGTCCCAGGAGAGAGGATGCAGGGAGGAGGAGGGGCACCGTCACATTGTAGGAAAGGTGTTGGGGGGGGATGGGATAGCTCAGGGCAGACATACTGGAAAGGATCAATGGTCACCGCACGTGATGAATGAGTGAATGTTAAAAATTATTAATGAACAAACAGCTATTATCTCTTCTGCCTTGGTGAGCTCAGAAGAGATTGTCTAAACAGTTGTCGTTTTTTTTTTAAGTGTTCTCTTTGGAGCATTATGCTAGGTACTGTTCAAAATTCCTGTTCTTCAACTAATAATAATAACCATTGCTATGATATAAAATAACGCATCTGGCCACGCATGGTCGCTCATGCCTAGAATCCCAGCATTTTGGAAAGCTAAGGAGGGAGGTTGCTTGAGACTAGGAGTTCAAGACTAGCCTGGGCAACATAGCGAGAATTTGTCTCTATTTTTAAAAAAATTAACTAGGTATGATGGTACACACCTATAATTCCAGCTACTCATTGAGCCCGAGGCAGGAGGATCACCTGAGCCCAGGAGGTCGAGTCTTCGGTGAGTTGTGATTGTGCCACTGCATTCCAGCTTGGGTGAGAGTGAGATACCAGCTCAAAAATAGAAAATAAAATAAAACAGAATAGAATAAAATAAATAAAACAATGCTCCTACAGTGGTAACTGTACACCAGGCCCTTTCTAAAGGGCTTTACAAATATTAATTCATTTAGGCTTGTATCTGCCTGATGTACCTGCCTGAACATCATCACACAGAGGAAAGGCCTCACTTGTGTCTAGGCGTTGGCTTTCTCCCACACCATCTGGCTCTTTTTTCTCCTCCTTGTCCTGAGAAACTGGTCCCCTGGGTGGGCTGATGACCCCATGCATCCAAGACCCAGCGCAACTGGCCCAGTGACATGGCAGGAGTGGGGAAGGCTTGCTTGACGTTTGTGATGGGAGGTGAGAGGTCCCAGAGTCAGCCGACTGAGGGTCAGCGTGGAGGTCATCCAGCTGGAAGGAGACTTTTCAGCTCTGAAAAGCTTCTTTGAATCAGAACGGGAGGGCAGGGGAGCCCAGAGGCCAGCCCTTCTAGAGTCCCCTGCTGAAAGTTGAGGCATTGGTGAGCCATGGAGTCGGAGCCGTGCCTGACTGGCCCTGTACAGGACCCAGCGCCCATGCTAGAGCCAAGGCTCTGACTTGGGGCCATCCCACACTCGCTGGATAAACACCAATCAGCAGGCAAGAGCCGTGAAGATGGCGTGGGCTCCCACTACTGCTGCAGGTGGTGGTTTGCGTGAGGTTAGGGGAATGGGCATACTGCTTCTCATTCTGTTTGTCCCCACTGCCAAGACCTGAATAGCAGTCCTTGTCACCATGTCCGGAATCACCAACGTGGGTTTCTGTCCTTTCTGCACCGCCCCCCCAACATACACACAGCTCCCCTGTATTAAATCTATCTTGTCATACTTTGGGTCCACCCTAAAAGTGATTGCTCTTTCATACTGGTTTACATACGAGGGAGTACAAAAAGCCCGGAATTATCCTTTGGAGGGCAGGCCCCTTTAGTACAGGCTTTCCCCATTAGGTGAGTGTTCTAGGAACCCACTGGCATCAGTGGACCAGCCACCATTGTCGTGAGGGGCTCCGTTTGGCTTCAGAGATTTT
>CAUYQG010058650.1:0-12318 GCA_963574415.1 Tarsius wallacei | reverse complement strand
TGTTTTGCTCATTTTTGCTTGTTTTTTGTTTTAGTTTTTTTTTTCCTCTTTCTGTTTTTGATAACATTTTGGTGCTTGCTTTGTTTCTGTTATTTTACTGATTTTTTTTCTGTTCTTTAGACTTCCTGTTTGTGTATGGGAAGAGTATATCAATAGGCAGGTTTTATTGGACGATGTGTTTGTATGATTATCTATGTTTTAGTTTTTTTTTTTTTACTCTTTTCTATCTTTGTGTCTCTTTTCATTTGTTAGTTTGTATGTCTGTCTGATTTTCCCCTTATTCTTCTCTCTCTCCACCTTCCCCTTGCCCCCCTCATTCCTTTTTCCATTATTTTCCTTTTTCTTACCTCATTTTTCTTCCAGGGAGCAAACCTATACCCCCACTGCATGGACAGATTGTAAGGCAGTGGGAAGTGTGTTCCAGGGTGCCCATACACCTTTCAGTGGATACTGGGATCTGCAGAGAGATTTTGAATCACAGCTTCCCCCTCAATTAAACCTCTAAACTGCAAAAAGTACAGCCTCCAACCCACAGTCTAGCTTCAGAATTAAACAAAGTCAGAGGATCCACATAAGGAAGAATAGGAGATTGAGCAAAGAGAAGTAAAAGTAACCACACCATCCCTGAACAACAGAATTAAAGAAGAAGGGGAAAAAAAAGTGTGTGCGGGGGCGGGGGGTGGGGGGGGATGTACACAAATGAAGAAAAACCAGAAGAATAATATGGGTCTCACACAGACCCCTGGGAGGTCAGACACTGAATAAACAGACTTTGGAATGCAAACAATAAAAAGGCCCCAGAATGACTGGTCTCAAACTACAAATCAGACATTAATACAGAGAATAAAAAGAATTGAGGCAAAAAAAAAAAAAAATAGGAAGGAGTTGATAACTGAGATAACAGCAGTGAAGAATACTGTGAACGAAACAGCGCCATTACAAAGTGGGCTGAAGATATGAATAGACACTTCTCAAAAGAAGACATACAAACAGCCGACAGTTATACAAAAAAATGTTCAGCCTCACTAGTCACCACAGAAATGCAAATTAAAACTACATTGAGATACTACCTAACTCCAGTCAGAATGGCCATCATCAATAACTCAAAAAATAATAGATGCTGGAGGGGATGTGGTGAAAAAGGAACACTTCTACACTGTTGGTGGGAGTGTAAACTAGTACAGCCTCTGTGGAAAACAGTGTGGCGATTCCTAAAAGTTCTAAAAATCATCCTTGCATATGACCCCACAATCTCCCTACTGAGAATATACCTGGAAGAACTCAAATCACTCTATAGAAAAGTTACCTGCACACGTATGTTTATTGTAGCATTGTTCACAATAGTAAGAACATGGAACCAACCGTGCTGCCCTTCAAGAAATGACTGGATTAAAAAAAATGCGGTACGTACTCACAATGGAATGCTACACAGCCATAAAGAAGAACAAAATCATGAACTTCGCAGCAACCTGGATGGACTTAGAGTCTATAATACTGAGTGATCTTTCACAGAAACAAAGAACTGAGTATCACATATTCTCACTCATAAGTGGACCTTGAATGACTATTGTAATAGTATAAGAAAAGGATTGACAGTAGCGGGAAACTGAGGGGGATGGAGGGGGTGAGGTGGTGTGATTGGCACCAGTGGGAATCTGCCGGGGGAATGGGGGCACACCTCATCAACAAGGGTACCTGCACAATGAATATTTATATTCCTAATGCTGAATTATACCCCACAATTTTAAAATAAAAAATTTAAAGGTGAAAAAAAGTAAGAATCTTACAGTAAAATGACTATAGTTAAAATTAATTAATTGTACATTTCAGAGTAGCTAGAAAAGAATAATTCAAATGTTCCTATCATAAAGATGCAAGTTTAAGGGGATGGATATTCCAATTACCTTTATTTTTTTATATTAATGTATCAAATTATCACATGCACCTTGAAAATATGTACATATAATATGTATAAATAAAAAAATATAAAAATATAAAGTAAAAAACATAAAATGGTCTCACTCAGTTTTTGTGAAAGCTTGTATGTTTGTTCAGCATACAAGTAATAGAAGATATAAATCTTGTTATAGCATATATAGTAAAATCTGGATTTCACATTCTTACATGGGAGCATTTTTCTCTGGGGGTCTAATGTAGGAAAATATCCTGAGATGAAGGTGTTCTGAATTTATGCTTATTTTAACATTTGCCTCTTATGTTGCATGCACACGTACATGCTTATAAGCAAAGTGTATTTTGACCTCTTTTATTGAAACAAAGTCCTACAGAGTATTGTTTCTCTGACATGTGAAATTCTTTGGCAAAAGTATAACTGGATTTTCTCAGCTTGCTATATCTCCTATGAGATCAGCAAGAAAGAAAACCAGTTGGCAATTTCCTAACCAGTTAGTATGCATCCTTTTCAGTATTTCAAATGTGTGGTCCCTTGTAAAATCTTAAACTGAACTTTTATTATAGTCTTGAAATATTTTGTTCCTTTGCTGTACATGACTCTTATGTACAAAAAGGCTCAATTATAAAAATATATTTTCATTATGGTCTATAATAAAATATCACCCTGTGATTATAGAAGGACTCACACCATAACTCCTGATAATAGAAACCATTACACATCAGGTGGTAAGCTTCACACATAAACCATTCATGAAGCTAATCCTATAACTTTAAGTCATTTGGACAAATTTCTCTAAATGTCTTCTCTGCCATATCACTGCTGTCATTGCTAACTCCATCTATTAATGTAATAGCTTCTTGAATAGAATATAATAAAAGAATAAATAATTACTTATGATGTAATCATCGTGGGTATTTTTGAGGCTTTAATAAGAGTCAAGAATATACAGAAGACACAATTATTTTCACTTTTAGTGATCTAAATATTTAAATTATTTCTAGGTTATTGATAGTTTTAAGGCTATTTATATTTTTAAAATGAAATTTTTATTTTAAGAATATTTTAAATTTATAAAAAAGGTGTGCACATTGTATAAAGAGTTCTCATATACTCCACATCTGTTTTTTTCTATTATTAACATCTTACTTTAGTATGGTATATTTGTCAAATTAATGAACTAACACTGATACATTATTATTAGATACAGTCTATACTTTATATTTCTAAATTTTTCATCTAATGTCCTTTTTCTTTCCCAAGAACTGTGTTACACTTAGTTGTCATGTAAGACATAAATTCTTTGCTGTGATTTTCTCAGTTTTTCCTTATTTTTGATGACACTGGCAATTTTGAGGAGTACTGGTCAAGTATTTTGTAGGATGCCCCCCAATTAAAACTTGTCTGGTTTTTTCCCCCATAATTATACTGGGTTGTGGTTGTTACGGTTTTTGGTTTTTGGGAAAGAGAACACAGAGATGAAATGTCATTCTTATCATATTAAGAGTACATACTATTAGCATACTTATAAGTGTCAATGTCAACCTTAATTTTCTGGCTGAGGTCATTTGTCAAATTTATTTATTTTAAAGTCACTTTTTCTCTCCTTCTTTCCAGAATGTACTTTTTGGAAGAAAATCACTATGCATAGCAACAGTGTGGGAGTGGAGGATTAAGTTTGGCCTTCTTGAATATCTACATAAATTGCTTGGAATTCTTCTTTGTGGAAGAATGTCTATTTGCCCTCATTCATTCATTTATTCATTCATTTATATCAGTGTGGAAACATATATATGTGTGTATATGTTTGTGTGTGTGTGTGTATAATAATTTGAGTTATAATGCTTTGCTTTCTTTTTTTTTTTTGCTCATTTTAAAATATTTATCCTTGCCTTATTCTCATCATGTTGTTTTTGAGCACTTCTTTACTTTCTGGCATCAAAAGATGCTCTGGGCTCATCTTATATATTTTCTGCCCTGGTCCTAGGACAAACCATTAGTTCCATTTATTGGAGAAAGTATTGGAAGTCAAACTATACTCACTAATGCTGATTTTCATTGCTTCTAGGTGGTTTCAGCTAACAAAGAAAGGAAATATATGTGTGTGTGTGTGTATGTGTGTGTGTATATACACATATCTATCAATATATCCAATGCATCCATGTATATATATATTAAGCTAAACATGAGTTTGTACTGAAGTTTCCAATTCTTACTAATCACATCTATCATTCTATCCTCCTTCCCTTGTTTATCTGTAACTTTCCACTCTAACAATGAGGAACCTGGCTTACATCAACTGCCATTATTTACTAAATTGTTTAATTCCAGTACACATGATAGTAGTTCTTTACTATTAGGAAATGTTATCAACTAGAGTACTGCTTATGTATACTTCCTTTTGCTTTTAGTCTTAAGAGTTTCCCAAATTATTTAAATTAGCACATTTTACCCCACCTCCTTAGTGAGATAGTTTCATACACTTGTTATTTATGTATGTATGCATTTATTTTTGAGAGACATGATCCTGCTTTGTCACCCAGGCTGGAGTGCAGTGGCACAATCACAGCTCACTACATCCTCAAACTCCTCAGCCTTCATGGTAGCTAAGACCACAGGCATGTTCCACCATGTCATGCCTGGTTTTAAACATTTGTAATAAGTTACAATGTCACCTTCCACATATGATCCTGAGATTTCCCAACCTCCTAAATTATTATTATTTTAAATTTGCATAAATTAAGATTCAATCTTTGTGATGTATATTTTATGGGTTTTGACAAATACATTTTATTTTGTATCCACCATGATGTCTCACTGTCCTAAAAAATTCCCTTTGTTTTATCTGTTCATACCTCATTCCTGCCACCTAAAAACCCTGGCAACCACTGCTCTCTTTCCGATCTCTACCTTTTCCCATCTCACCTTTTCCAGAATGTCACATAAATGAAATGATATAGTATGTAGCTTTTTTAGACTGTATTTTTTTCATAAAGTACTAATATTCATCCTTGTTTGTGCATAGCTTTATAGTTTAATCTTTTGTATCCCCAGGTAGTATTTCATTTTATGGCTATCCCGCACTTGGTTTATCCTAATGAAGCACATTTAATTCTTCCTGTTGTGGGTGATTAGGAGCTAAGTGGCTATAAACTTCCCATACAAGTTTCTGCATGCATATTTTTTTCCCAAATCATTTGGATAATCTAGAGGCACGATTACTAGATGATATTATAAGACTATAAACAACTTTATGAAAAACTGCTGAACTGTCTTCCAAAGTGGCAATACCATTTTGCATTCCCATCAGCGATGAGTGAAACTTCCTATTGCTCTGCATCCTTGCCAGCAATCAGTATTGTCACATTTTTGGAATTTAGCCATGCTAATAGGCGTGTAGTGGTATCTCTTTGTTTTAATTTGCAATTCTCTAATGACAAATAATGTTGAGCATATTTTAATATGCTTATTTGCCTTCCGTATATATCCTTTGGAGAAGTGTTTGCTCACTTTTTAATTGAATTGCTTTTTATCCTGTTGAATTTTAATATCTAAAATTTTAAGCTAAAAAGGTAATGTGTTCTTGCAGATTTTGTTCTGAGTGTCATATTTCTTTACCCTCTTGATACATTTCACGTATCATTCAATTCATATTTATCTTTATTATAGCTTTGTTCTGGAAGCCCCATTTTTAACTATTAAAAATTGAATTAATACATAAAAATGTCTTCCTTGCATGTTATGTGAGGGTCATGTTATTTTCCAGTGGGACATAGCTGGGAGTGTTCTGTGACTTCTAGAAAGCATCCTTTAATCCTTTCATTGTTCCCATTGGCTGTAACTTTAGCAGTCATCTCAGTCCTTGAGATAGCATACGAAGGATGGTGAAGCAGCAAGACAAGGAAGCCTGACTCCCCAGTGGATTCAGAGAGCATTGCTGCACAGCTACCTGCCTTCAGATGTTGACATGAGACTGGAATATATTATTTCTATTTTGTTTACATCACTGTAATTTTAGATCTCTATTTGGATCCCTGCTACTTGCAGCAAACCTAATCTTCACTGAAACAAGACTTGCCCTTTAACACATAGCTTGGTTATTTGTGCCTTCTATAGGTCCTGTTAGCACATCGTACTTTCCCTGTTGTGCTATGTTTCATCCTTTATTATAATTTTTCATTTCATCATTTTTCTCCTTCTCTAGGCTGTAAGTTCCATGAAGTAAGGAATCTTGCTTGTCATGTTTACTCTCAGATCTTATAGTATATGGCCAATGGTAAGAATTTTCTAAATGTTATCAGACAAATCAATGACTCACTAAATAATCATCATACTATTAAAATATTTATGTGAATATCTAAAATTCTTTTTCTGCATATTTTATGTCTTTCCAATTATTTTAAGAGCCTCAAGAAGCCATGATTTATAGCACAAAGGTCAGTATATATTTTCAGTAAATACTTTATGATACCACTACCTAACTAAATCAAATAGTCTTAAAGGTATAAAAATAGGGTAAAATGTAGTCCTATGAGGAAAAGATTAAGAATAAATAACTTAAATTTTAGAAGTAATTATAGCTGTTTAGAATGCAAGAAAAATAAGACAGCCTCAAAGAGGCCAAAATTTGGTACAAAATGTAGCAGAATCAGTGTGGTCCCAGACTTGCTCTGTCCATGTTTTAGGTAGAGAGGAAGGAAGATGAGAATGACATACCTAGGAAATACTAGGGTGATTATAAACAGCTTTTAGTACATCAAAGCTAAATACTTTAGGCATTTTCGTGAAGTGGAAAAAAATAAGAAGGAGGTGAGTCTTGGAGAGGTTTGGTTGTTTATGGTTTGTTTGTCACCTCTAGTAACAGTGTTTTCCTATCTAAAAATTGTTTCATATATGTTATTTATAACTAAATGACTTTTTGTTGACTATAAACGATTGTTGATTCATGATATTTATATTCCCCTGGAATCAGTCTTTGAAAGTGATTCATAGTATTTAAGACTATCTGTATACTTTTGTTGTATTTCATGGCCTGCAGATGCATTAAAGATATTTTCCTATTAGGCAAATGGCTTGCTTCTCTCTTGCTCAGTACTTAGCTATAACAATCTAATCAATTAATAGGTAGTGAGCATAAATAATCTATCAAAATATAGTTTTAAAGATCTTAAAATTATTGAATGTCAAAAAATTTATCTTCATTTTTTTTAAACCTGGACCCTCCCCCCCAATCATATTCTGCTTTGCTATGTTTCTGGGTTTTCAAAATACTATTTCCACTTGAAGAATGGTAATATTGTTAGTGCTACCCATACTTCTCCCCAAAATATTGATTAAGTAATTGTTCTTGGTCAAATAAAATTCTAAGTGCTATGAATAAGTATTAACACATTAAATCATAACAACAATCCTGGGAGTTAGGTACTATTATTATCCCCATTTTAGAGAGGAAAAACTAATACAGAGAAAATTTAAGTTACTTGGTGCTGGTTATATTCAGCTAATAATGGTCACAATGGGAATTCTAGTCAAGCCCATTTGATCACAAAGGTGTATACCCTTAACCCCTGCACGATACAACCTCTCTGGTATCTTCATAAATGTATGTCACTATTATACCCATCTATTTATGCAGAGTGTCTAGTTTTCTTGGAATAGTTGTTAGAGATAAATATTGTGTTCATACATTATTGTAAAACTCTCTGGAAACATTTGTGCTTGATCAACCCATCCTACATAGTTGTTTCTAAGACCCCTGAAGATGGAGCTGCTGCTAGAAGTTTATAGTTTACAGTTTTTCTTTACAGAGGTAAAGATATTTCATTATGAGGTTGGAGTTCCAAATTTTGACTCAAGATTCTAGATGAAATTACTATTCATATTTACAATGGTAATGATTTTAGTAATAACAATGAACACAAACACTTAGTCATTTAATTAGCAAATATTATTGAGCA
Source organism: Tarsius wallacei (assembly GCA_963574415.1). NCBI lineage: Eukaryota > Metazoa > Chordata > Mammalia > Primates > Tarsiidae > Tarsius > Tarsius wallacei. The sequence continues at coordinate 4,449 of CAUYQG010058650.1, read as the reverse complement.
TTGATCGTTTTCTAATCACTCTATTTTATACTGGAAATATGAAAAGTCTTTTCTCTGAGGAATCACAGTGGAGGAGACTCACAAAGTGATCATCACAATACATACTGATTGCATGTTTTTATGAGTATATATATATAAAGCATAAAGCCACAAATGTAAGAGTACAACATATAATTGCAGACTGCAATATAGCAGGGTAGGTCAAAGGAAGTCAGAGCTAAGATTAATCCTAAAATATGAATTTATTAATAGAAATTAGAAAAATTAAAAACACAGAGATGGAAATAGAAATGTCTTTTATCTTAGAAATGATGAATTGTTCAGAAGGAACTCTTGAAGTCAACAGGGGAAGGACATTCCAGGCAAATGAGTGAACAGGAGAATTTGTGGAAGAGAGAGTGTATGTAAGGCTATATAATTAATTCCAAGTGGTTTGGTGTTATATAAAAAGTTTAAGATAAGAAGTGGAAAGAGTTTAGAGTTCAGAGATTAGACAGGACACCGATTAGGAAAGCTCTTAGAAGTCATGTAGAAGAGAATGTAACTGAGTCTAGATGATGAATGGCACGGAAGGGACAAGATTAGATTTTCCGGATATTATACCATAATAAAATTAGTGAAAAAACATACATATTATATTCATCATTTATCTTTAGCAATGATGAAATAAAGACATGTTTCTTAAGACTTTTGTTAGACCCCAAATATCTTATATTCAAACATAGCTCACATGTGCATACATACACACACACACACACACACACTCTCTCTCTCTCTCAAGATTCTTACAAAATCTTCCAGAAATGAGAGATGAAGCCATGTATAGTTAAAACGTGCTAAGAACATGTCATGGTCGAGTTTTTGCTTCTAGTGCTTCAAAGAACGTGGCAATCTGACTATGTGAATATCCTAAAGAGAAGCTTCATCTTGAATTCTTCAGAACTGAGATATCTATGACATTCTATTTCCAAAAAAATGAACACATTCAAGGGTTGTCTGCTGAAGACTTGAGAAACACATAAGTTTAATTTATTACACTTCGGAATCGTGAAAAATAAGGTGTCTTACCCATGAAGTTGCTGGATATTCTCAAGTGGCATATGTTATCAAATAGCATCTTTGCATACCCGCTCTGTAAAATAGATAAGGAGATGCAGTAATTCATTTCCATCTTCTTCACTGTCCTTTTAGATAGTTTAAACTCTACTCTCAGTCCTAGATACTAAATAAGTCCAATAAATTTGTATACATAAATTCAGTTTTATTTTTCCATAAACATTATTTATTTCATATCACTCTTTATAGTCCAACACTCAGGGTACTTTTTTTCCTCTGTCTCAAGTCCAACTGTTGCCTGGCAATTAAGATCCTCCCCTGTATGGCCTCATTTATTCTATTAAGCCTTATACTGTATTTCATCTCAATATGTACCACCCACTTTAATTAAATGTCCTTTTCTATCTGAGCACTCTTGCTATTTACTTACCTAAAATCTCCTCACGCCTCCCTCCCTTAATTTGACCCTCTGAAAGTCTTATCTGTTTTTCAAAGTTTAGTCTAAAATCTGTCTCTTTTATTAGGCCTTGCTTGACCATTCCAGGTGTTAGAAAGTAAGATAATGAGCAGTAAAATTGCTGATGAAATATGTGCTTATGTTCAAGTTCAAATTGTATTTTAGAAACAGATAGATTTTAAAAAATCCAAGATGCAATGTGCAGACACACACAACTCATACCTCATAAAAGTGAAAGAGTATTAGAAATGCAAGTTTAACACCAACCAATGAATGGCAAGTAAATATATTTTTTGCATCATTCTGACAGTGTTTCAGTTTGCTCACACTTGAAAGGAAATCAATCAGTTTGAGTAATTATCAAATAAGAACTGTAGAGATGCCAAATAAGGTAGACTTGGCTGTCAACCCACTAAAACAAAACTAAACTAAAAAACTTAAAAAAGAACTGCAATATGAAGCACTGAACATGTTCCAAGATCAGTCCTGAATGAAACTTGACTAGAGGCAGGAAGGGAACAAAAGACAAAAGAATAAGGAATGTCGAAACACATCTATATCTATATTTATACATACATGCATACATACATACATTCATATATATTATACACACAAGCATGTGCATTTGAGAACGTCTGGAGAATTGCAGCCCCATGCTTTCTCCGTTGTCCTTTGACAGGTCTATATGGTTGATAAAGCATGTAGTTGCATATCTACATTGTCTCATCTATGCCCCAGATATCGCTGCAAGCAAGAAACAGCATACTGGGGAAAGATGAAAGCTCATCCTCTTTGTACCCAGTAAGTTGGCCTGGGATTGGAGAAATCAAAGTAGCCTATTGCTTAGCATGATCTCCTTGCCCTCATCAGGTTTGCTCACAGTGGGTTGTAGAACAGGACGTCAGCACCAGACCTCACTTATCTCACTAGCCTCTGAGCTCTTGTGGTAATTAACTAATTTCTTGTGCTATCATACTAATTTTCAGCTAATTATATTCTCTCTTTAATTATTTTTTTCACTCTTTCAACTATATTGGAGATACTTGCAGACAGAGACTCTTCTGAAAACCCGTTGCTGTTCTCTCAGTGTTTAACACAATGCTGAACACAAAGAAAGTGCACCATATGTTGACTGATCCCATCTCGTACATAAAGACATGATAAGTCCAGTATAAGAACTTATGTTACTAAGGCAAGATTTTAATAGTGTCATCATCAGTAATTCAGTTTTTATTTGAGGCAGCTAAATTTCCACTAGATAAAAGTAATATTAATTGTGCACTTAATATGTGTAAAATGTTTTCACATATGTTATTTAACTTAATCATCACAGCCAGAACCAGATTAAGAAGCAGACCATCTGTGCCATTGCCCAGAGTCCCATTCTGACAGGCCGTAAAAATCTACAGGCTCTTAAATATCACTGCAAGATAGAGATATTTTTATTTCTCAAAAGTCTTCCAAGGTCTTTTTACTCATGTGTGGTTCAAGAATCAGCAGCAGAGTCATCTCCTGGGAGCTTGTCAGAAATGCAGAATCTCGGGCTCTGTACAGATCTCCTGCACCAGAATTTGCATTTTAACATACCAAGGACCACATGGAAGTTAGAAAATTAGTGTCAGGGACAGTATTTATGTTGTTAAAGATACTACTGCTACAAACTGCTTCGGTGGAGATATACTGCAAGAGACATGCTCAAATAAAAATAGGTGCTCATTAAACTGACGTTTTGGACCAGTGGTTCTAAAGAATGTCAGGGCTTTTCTTTGCTAAGTTAAAAGTGCAATCAAAGGGCCAGAGATAAATTGCTCATAACATAGCAGAGTCAGAGAATTACTAGTAATACTCAGACCTGACTTTCAAGTCAGAGCGAGCACAGATAGTATTGTAAGTACAACTCAAGACAAACATTTAAAAAATATGGATGTTAAAGGTCACCTTTGCTCACTAATGCAGAGTTGCTTAAACTTACCCAGCTGGCCTGGACCCTTTCATTTGCTGCTTCTCCTCATGAAATGTGTTTTCTCCAGGTCTTTGCTTGGCCAGCCTCTGTCTTGTCATTTAGTTTCCTCTTTGGAGAGGTTTCCCCTGGACATCTTCTGTAAAGTAGTCTTGTAGTCTCTATCCTTTTACCCTACCAATTTATTACTCTCTAAACTTATCGTACTTATTTGTCTTCCCTCTCTAGATTGCTAGCTCTGTGAGAAGAAGACATTTTCTTGAATTTGTAACCCTGGTAAATAGCAGATGCTCAATAAATAGTTGCTGAACGAATGAGTCAAGAAATAGTGAAATCAAAAAATAGTTACTAACAATATGCTAACAAATACCTTACTAATAAATAATAAATAATCATGGTATCTTCAAATTTGGGTCAACTTTGCAACACATTTTTAAAGGCTCCTTTTGAGAGGCAAGACAGTTATAAAACACAGAGCATGAATGAAGAGGATTAGAACCCTTGTTCATTGTTTTTCAGCAACTATGGGTTGTGTGTTTTCAATATGACAAGCACTGCCCTAAGCACCTATTTCTGCCACATGTTAATGCATGACTTTATTCAAATTACTAAGCCTATTTAAACCTCAGTTTTCTCATATATAAAATGACACTAATAATAGGACATGTACCTACTTTATGGGATTGTTCAGACTATAAAATGGGGTAATGCACTGAAAATGATTATTATAGAGTCTGACATATACTAAGCACTCAATATATTAATGTTAGTTTCAGCAAATTTAGACAGTTGGTACTTGGGAGGACGAATAATCTTTCTAATAGAAATAATGTTCTTGCCTGAGCCCGCGGGTTCAAGACCCGCCTGGGCAACTTGGCGAGACCTCATCTCTACAATAAAATCAAAAAAATTAGCTGGGTGTGGTAGCGCGCGCTTGTAGTTCCAGCTCCTTGGAAGGCTAAGGTGAAGGATCGCC